>JAPXFY010000248.1:7500-20000 GCA_030674185.1 Monoplex corrugatus
ACCATCATCATCCTAACACACTCACCACCATCATCATCCCTAACACTCACTACCATCACACCATCATCATCCTAACACTCACACCACCATCATCATCCTAACACTCACACCCACCACCATCATCATCATAACACTCACTACCATCACCACCTCATCTAACACTCACTACCATCACCCATCATCATCCTAACACTCATACATCCACCATCTCATCAACACACACCATCACCCCTCATCATCATAACACTCACTACATCAACCATCATCACATAACACTCACTACCATCACCACCACATAACACTCACTACCATCACCACATCATCACTACACTCACTCCATCCACCACACATCATAACACTCACACCACACCACATCATCCTAACACTCACTACCATCCACCACCATCATCATCATAACACTCACTACATCACCACCACATCAACCACACTATACATCACCACCATCATCATCATAACACTCACTACCATCACCACCATCCATAACACTCACTACCATCACCACCATCATCATCCTAACACTCACTACCATCACCACCATCATCATCCTAACACTCACTACCATCACCATCATCATCCTAACACTCACTACCATCACTATCATCATCCTAACACTCACTACCATCACTATCATCATCCTAACACTCACTACCATCACCATCATAACACTCACTACCATCACCATCATCATCCTAACACTCACTACCATCACCATCATCAACCTAACACTCACTACCATCACCACCACCATCATAACACTCACTACCATCATCCTAACACTCACTACCATCACCATCCTAACACTCACTACCATCACCACCACCATCCTAACACTCACTACCATCACCACCATCATCATCCTAACACTCACTACCATCACCATCCTAACACTCACTACCACACCATCATCCTAACACTCACTACCATCACCACCACCATCATCCTAACACTCACTACCATCACCACCACCATCATAACACTCACTACCATCATCACCACCACCATCTGCCTAACACTCACTGACATCACTACCACCACCACCATCATCACCACCACCACCATCATCACCACCACCACCACCACCATCATCACCACCACCATCATCAGCCTAACACTCACTACCATCACCCTAACACTCACTCCACCACCACCCTCACTTCCACCATCACCACCATCATCATGTATCATCACCATCACCACCATCAGCAGCCTAACACTCACTACCATCACTACCATCATCCTAACACTCACTACACCACCACCCTCACTTCCACCATCACCACCACCACCACCACCATCATCACCACCACCACCATCACCACCATCATCACCACCATCATCGTTCTACAAACGCACAACTTACCGCTTTCCAGATTATCAGGGAGTGAAATACAGTTGCCGCCCACGCAGTACTTCCACAAGCCCCAGTTAAAACTGATGCCACCAACAGAAGAATCCACCCAGGAAGGACCAATCAGGCCGACCATACACAAAACTAACCCAGCAAACACTTGAAAATCCGCGATGTAGACCGCCAGGTATTTGGGACATTTCACACCCATTCTGCCTTTGTACAGCTGACTTAGAGGTGATGAGGTATCTGCAAGATGTTCGTATAGTGTCTTGGTGGTCAGGTACCGTCAAGATGTTAAAGTACCGTCAAGATGTTCAGAGTACCTGCACAGTATTAAAATACCATCAAGACGCTGAAATACTTTCAAGATGTTAAAAGTATCTTCAAGCTGTTAAAATACTGCAAAGCCGTTAGAGTACCTTCAAGGTGTTTAAGTGCCTTCAAAACGTTAAAATACCACAAAGACGTTAGAGTACCTTCAAGGTGTTTAAGTGCCTTCAAAACGTTAAAATACCACAAAGACGTTAGAGTACTTTCAAGGTGTTTAAGTGCCTTCAAAACGTTAAAATACCACAAAGACGTTAGAGTACCTTCACAGTGTTGAAGTGCCTTCAAAACGTTAAAATACCACAAAGACGTTAGAGTACCTTCAAGGTGTTTAAGTGCCTTCAAAACGTTAAAATACCACAAAGACGTTAGAGTACCTTCAAGGTGTTTAAGTGCCTTCAAAACGTTAAAATACCACAAAGACGTTAGAGTACCTTCAAGGTGTTTAAGTGCCTTCAAAACGTTAAAATACCACAAAGACGTTAGAGTATCTTCACAGTGTTGAAGTGCCTTCAAAACGTTAAAATACCACAAAGACGTTAGAGTACCTTCACAGTGTTGAAGTACCTTCAACTTCAAGCGTTAAAGTATCTCCACACGGTTAAAATATGTTCCAGTTGTTAAGGTACAAAGAAGTTAAGGTATCAACATGTCAAGGTGTTACACTATCTTCAAGTTGTTGTGGTCTTAAGATGTCAAGATGACTTCGAGGCTTTGATGTTTTTTTTGGAGGATTGATGATAAACTCAAGGTGTTAGGGAATGAAGGACTCTCCAAAGCTTTGGGGGTATCTTCAGATCTGGAGTATGTGACAGTCTTCAAGGCTTTTAGGTATCTTTCAGGTATCTTCAAGGAGTTGGTGTAATCTGAAGGCGTCAGGAGGATCTTTAAGACACTGAACGTCTTCTGACCTAAAGTTTTCTGGCTCGTTTCCAGGCAGAGTTGGGTACTTTCAGATCTCACGTTTATTTCTGCGTCAGTGATGAATGAAGACGCTGCAGATGAGAGGAAAAAAAAAAAAAGCAGACGTGAGTAACATAATGTCTTATGGGAAATACTGTCTTGAAGGAGGCAGACACAGGAAGAACATTAACAAAGAAGATCAGAGAAAGACAACCAACATTTATAGGACATTTTATGAGGCAAGAGAAATTAGAGCACCTAGTCATAATGGGAAAGATGGAGGGAAAGAGACCACCAGTTAGGCCCAGGGAGAAAATACTGGACGGACTTGTAGAGTGGCTGAGACCAGAGAGGATGGGAGATGTGCTTGCAGCGACAAAGGATAGATTCGTATGGAGGGCCATGACTGTCGATGCCATGCGGCAGGGCACATGATGATGATGATGGGAAATATCGAAGTGAGTGGGTTTGTGCATTTGTTTGGGGTTTAACATCCACATCCTCAAAAGCGATACGGCACACAGATTGGTAGCAAATCACTAAAACACTAGGACCTGTGGACTAGAATGAGAGGGTGATGGATTTAATAGGATGCTGATGGAGGTAGGGAGAGACTGTAAACGAAAATGTGATAACAAACTCTTCTTCCAGCAATCTCTACAATATATCACTGTGTTTTGCTTGAATTCTCAATTTGCAAATGAAGTACCTTCCATTAAAGTCTAAAAATCTTATAATTTTGGCAAACAACAAAACAGCTTTGACAATGACAACAACAACAACAATAATAAAAACAAAAATGATGACAACAATGACAACAACAATGATGACAAAAAGGACAAAACTAATGACAGTAACAGCAATGACAATAACAACAACAATAATGACAACAACAGTGATGACAAAAAGGACAACAAAACTAATGACAGTAACAGCAATGACAAAAACAATAACAACAATAATGACAACAACAAACAACAGCAATACTGACAACAATAACAACAACAATAACAATGAAAAAAAAAGACAGCAACAACTACAACAACAACAGCAACAATAATCGTTTTGATACACGCACAATACTTTAACAGGAAAAAAAAAAGGGGGGTAGAAACTTAAGTACACATACAAATGCATTCATGCACGTAATCTACGCAGATGCCCCTGGCACTGACCACTCT
Source organism: Monoplex corrugatus (assembly GCA_030674185.1). Taxonomy (NCBI): domain Eukaryota; kingdom Metazoa; phylum Mollusca; class Gastropoda; order Littorinimorpha; family Ranellidae; genus Monoplex; species Monoplex corrugatus. Next base: position 11,284 of record JAPXFY010000248.1, read on the forward strand.
GTCCAATTTATCACACAGGGGATTTAAAAAACATCTGAATACAAAAGCATACATAACTAAGGACACTAAAACATATATATGATCCGTTTTAACAAAACGAGTCCTACGGTGAAAATAACAGATTTTAGGATATTACAATTTTCAAAATGTCCAGATTATCAACTTTCTTTTCATATGAAATTTATTATTCTACTCCTAAAAATAAGAAAGTTATGGGTGTTTGAAGTGTGTAACATAGCAAGCAGCCACTTTGAGAAAATCAAGTTTTAAAATTTTCACCACTTTAGTGAAGTTTTGCCTTAGCAACAGGTATTTGTACTTCACCGATCTTTATCAAATTTTGTACCATGGTAAAACACATCATGCCACAATAGCACACAAACATTGGTTTGAAAATCTATTGTAATTGTCTTGTTATTTAAGTTTATGTATCCCTTTTTCTGACACAAAAAGCATGCCGTTATCTGGTTAAAACGCATTTTAAATACATTTTCCAACTGAACTATAACATGCTGAGTGCATGTACATGTAATTTAAATATTCAATATTCCATTTTTGACGAAAAGTAAGAATTGACAAAATCAACCCATCACACCTTTTCCGGGCCTCTACGCTTTTCGCTGCCTGCAAGTTAGGACTCATTTCGTGAAAACGGGTCACATATAAAAACAGGCCTAAATTACCTACAATTTTTGCTGCACATCTTATTTCCCTAAAGCCAAAACCCTAAAAATAAGACTCCTAAAAATATCTCATTTCCCAAGAGCCAAAAAGCTAAAAATAGACTTTAACTTATCATTTGGATCCGTAAGAAAAACCTGTGGCCTGCCCATGATGGTCGAACCCACAACTTCTACACTGTCAGCACAGCACTCTAAGCCACTGGGCCAATACGGCTACAAAAAAACCATGAAGTTGTAGCAAGAGTGTCTAGTTACCTTACATGTAGCAAGACGACAAACTCCACATCCTTTAACCCTTCGACTCCCGCGCCCTGTCCGTCAGCATCCTGCATTGTCAACCATGCTAGCAAAGCAAAAACTTAACCCTTTGACTGCCTCACCCTGTCCACCAGCAACCTGCATTGTCAACCATGCTAGTATTAGTAGTAAAGCAAAAACTTAACCCTTTGACTCCCACACCCTGTCCACCAGCCTCCTTCATCACCAACCATGCTAGCATACCAAAAACTTAACCCTTTGACTCCCTCACCCTGTCCACCAGCATCCTACATCACCAACCATGCTAGCATAGCAAAAACTTAACCCTTTGACTCCCTCACCCTGTCCACCAGCCTCCTGCATCACCAACCATGCTAGCATAGAAAAAACTTGACCCTTTGACTCTCTCACCCTGTCCACCAGCATCCTGCATCACCAACCATGGTAGGCAAAAACTTAACCCTTTGACCCTCTCACCCTGTCCAACAGCCTCCTGCATCACCAACCATGCTAGCAAAAACTTAACCCTTTGACTCCCGCACCCTGTCCACCAGCCTCCTGCATCACCAACCATGCTAGCATAGCAAAAACTTAACCCTTTGACTCCCGCACCCTATCCACCAGCTTCCTGTGAGAGTCAAAGGGTTAAGTTTTTGCAGTTGGCGGATAAAGTGCGGGACTTTAATGGAAGGTAGTTCATTTGCAAAATTGAGAACTCAAGCGAAAACAGTGATACATTGTACAGATTGCTAGAAGAACAGTTTACAATCACTTTTTCATAATTTACAATTTCTCCCTACTTCCACTGTCATCTTTTTAACCCTTTTAACTCCTGCATACTGTCCACCAGCATCCTTCATTGCCAATGACGCTAGCAAAGCAAAAACTTAACCCTTTGACTCCTGCATACTGTCCACCAGCTTCCTTAATTGCCAATCGCACTAGCAAAGCAAAAACTTAACCCTTTGACTCCCTCAACCTATGCACCAGCTTCCTACAGGAATACGGTGCGGAAGTCAAAGGGTTAAGTTTTTGCAGTTGATAAATACGGGTGTGGGAGGCAAGGGGTTAATCTGAATCAGAGTCACTGCTAATGTTCAGGAAACAGAAACTAGAAACACACACAAACAGAATCAGAAAGCGTAGGCCTAATTTGATCAACATGGCCAAATGGCCTTTGCCATAGCATACACAGACGATTAAGAAACATTCACAAGGTTTTGAACAAAAACGGATACAAATCAAATCAACCTCTAGCTTTTCTTTCTTTTGATTAACCTTTTGACTCCTGTACCCTATCCACCAACTGCAAAAACTTAACCCTTTGACTCCCTCACCCTACTCACCAGTTTCTGCAGGAAGCTGGTGGATAGGGTGAGCGAATCAACTGGATAAGTTTTTGCTTTGCTAGCATGGTTGAAAATACAGGATGCTGGTGGACAGGGTGCGGGAGACAAAGGGTTAACATGGCTAATAGTAAATACCCTTTGTCAAACACACAAATGACAACAAAGAAGAAGAAAAAATCACCAGACCTAGATTTTGAACAAAATTGGACATATCAGATAGCCTTTATTTGATTTTTGACATGGCCAACCGATCTTTGTCAAACACACATAAAAGACAAAACACACACACACACACACAAGACCCCCCCCCCCACACACACTCACACTCACAAGACCCCCCCCCCACACAATGATTTTGAACAAAATCAGACACATTACATAGCCTTTGAATTGATCAATATGACCAACCGATCTTTGTCACACACACACACACACACACAGACACACACAAGACCCCCCCCCCCCCCCACACACACACACAAACAATGATTTTGAACAAAACTAGGCATATTACATAAGCCTAGCCTTCGATATCATCAACATGGCCAACCGATCTTTGTCAAACACACACACACACCATCACCACCACCACCAAAAACAACAACAACAACAAAAACCAGACACACCACCACCACCACATACACAGACACACACACACACACACACACTTATAATACAAACCACCACACACACACACACACACACACACACACACACACACACACAAAAGACACACACACAATTCAGAACACGACATACACACACACAGAGACACACACACACACACACACACTTACACAAACCACACACACACACACACACAAACGATTTTGAACAAAACCAGACATATTACAACAGCCTTTTTTGATTTGATCAACACGATCAACTGGCCTTTATCAAGAGTAGGCTATAATATATATAGCCTAAAAATAAATCATAAGATTTTGGACAAAACCAACAACAGAACAGGTAGACTACCTTCCCTAAAAGACTTCACGTTTACCTGAATTGGAGAAAACGACTGACGTGGACCTATGCATTAATTATTATTATGATTGTTCCTCTGATACTGAAATAACAAACACTGACACAATTAATTACTACACGTTGTAAAAGTCTTCAACAACAGCAGACTTAAACGAGACAAACACTGACACAATTACTACGCGTAATGTATTGTCTGCTGTTGTTGAAGGCTTTTACAAAAGCCTTCAACAACAGCAGACAAACGAGACAAACACTGACACAATTACCACACGTTGTAAAAGCCTTCAAGTTGAAGGCTTTTACAACGTGTAGTTCAACAACTGCAGACTTAAACGATTATGAAAAAAAAACACACACAAAAAAACAACCTCCAGGCACTAACTTTTACTCACCTCATTCAAAACGTGCGACAAGATCTACACAAACCACCGCACACACACACAACTAAACAACTGCTTCGCAGTCCCTACTCTGAAAGACTTGGTGCTAAATAAAGTTTTGTGCTTTAGGCCTACTGGAAAAAAAAAAAGACCAGCGCTATACGGTTACACGCACGATCTATCGCTCCACTTGCTTTCAGTTCTAAACAGCCAGACAATTTGTTTAGAAGCTAGCTAACTCCTTTATTATATACGAATAAAAATACATAAAGATTGACTTACAGTGCTCCACGAATCCTGTTACTTGCACAAGACTGAAAAGTTATTTGGATAGAATTATTACAACACACTGACTGACTGAGTATTGGTCATTCGCGCGCGCAGACGATGCAAGCAGTTCCACCGTAGTGCGTTGAGCAATACATGCCCTCGATTTCAGCTAGTTCCAGGTGCAAGGCTGGTGACCTTGGGATGAACCGACAGCTCGGCGGCAATACAAGGGTTGGTCGTACCCTCGCCACTGACCTTTCATTGTGTGTGTGTGTGTGTGTGTGTGTGTGTGGTGGTGGTGGTGGTGAAGAGGCAATGCCGCAGGTCATATGTACTCAAAAGTAGTGCGAGGGCCGCGCGTGTGGCGAAATACTCTTTGTTGTTATGACAACTCCAGTTTGTATTATAAAGCAAACAGTTCCATGTGAAAAGAGATTCATGGGATCTTTTAATTAACGTGCTATGGTCAGATGGCACAAAAGTCAGGCTTGGTTTTTACCCTCCACTCCGCCAGAGCCATTGTGAAGGACTAAACCCAAACGTTCTGTTTGAGGTTCCAGTCGAACTGAGAGGAAAATGTCGAGGCCTCAACAACGGGAAACGAACCCTGGAACCTCGAGTTTAGTTATAGGCGGATGAATGTCTAAGCCATTCTGCCACCTTTTCACACACACCACACACACACACACACACACACACACACACACACACACACACACACACACCACACCACACCACACGCGCACACACACACACACACACACACACACACCACACCACACAACACAACACCACACGCGCGAACAGACACACACATGCCACACCACACCACACCACGCCACACGCGCGCGCGTGCGCGCGCGCACACACACACACATATATATATGTATGTTGGGGGACCTCCCCTCCCCCACCGTGGGGATGCCGGGAACTCTTTCAGTATAAATAGTATCCCCACCTTCTGGAAATTCTGTGCTGGAAATTCCCTCTTTTCTGTCAATCTCTTTGCTTCTGACTTGCTCCTTTGCTTTCTGTACTTTCTTCCTGTCAGGAAGCTGGTGGATAGGATGAGGGAATGAAAGGGTTAAATTTCTGCTTTGCTGGATTGGTTGATAATGCAGGATGCTGGTGGACAGGGTGCGGGAGTCAAAGGGTTTAGTGCGTTTTTGGCTCTAGGGAAATGAGATACGCGTATGCAATTGTAGGTAATTTAGTCCCGTTTCTGTATAATTATGTTTCAGTGTCCTTAGGCATGTTTAAATTTGTATTCAGGTATGTTTTTTTTAAAATCCCCTGTGTGATAAATTGGACGGAGTGGTCAACGTCAGGGGGCATCTCCTTAGATTATATGCGTGAATGTATTGATATGTGTACTTAATTTTCTTTCCATATTTTTTTTACCTGTTGAAGTATTGTGTATGTTTTGAAACACGGTTTTAGCCCTGATACGGCTGTACGCAGTCGGCTGGGCTTTAAATAGAAACAGTAACAGCGGGTGGGGGTGGGGGTGGGGGCTGGGGTTGTTATTATGCTAGTTCACATGGGTCAAGCAAAGTTCGTATGAAGCTTGCCGCGGTCGATGGCTGCGTTTACTAACAGCTGATCAAACAACAGACTACTAATACAATGAGCTGGCCACAGCTAGAATGATGTCTGTGAGGCTGATACGGGTATAACCCTTTGACTCCCGCACCCTATCTACCAACTGCAAAAACCTAACCCTTTGACTCCCGCAACCTGTCCACCAACTGCAAAAAACTTAACCCTTTGACTCCCGCATCCTGTCCACCAGCTGCAAAAACTCAACCCTTTGACTCCTGCATCCTATCCACCAACTGCGAAAACTTAACCCTTTGACTCCCGCATCCTGTCCACCAGCTGCAAAAACTCAACCCTTTGACTCCCGCATCCTGTCCACCAGCTGCAAAAACTCAACCATTTGACTCCTGCATCCTGTCCACCAGCTGCAAAAACTTAACCCTTTGACTCCCGCATCCTGTCCACCAGCTGCAAAAACTCAACCCTTTGACTCCCGCACACTATCTACCAACTGCAAAAACCTAACCCTTTGTCTCCCGCACACTATCTACCAACTGCAAAAACCTAACCCTTTGACTCCCGCACCCTATCCACCAGACTGCAAACACTTAACGCTTTGACTCCCGCACCCTAACCACCAAGCTGCAAAAATCTGAACCCTTTGACTCCCCGCACCCTATCCACTAACTGCAAAAACTTAACCCTTTGACTCCCGCACACTATCCACCAACTGCAAAAATTTAACCCTTTGACTTCCGCACACTATCCACCAACTGCAAAAACCTAACCCTTTGACTCCCGCACACTATCCACCAACTGCAAAAACCTAACCCTTTGACTCCCGCACACTATCCACCAACTGCAAAAACTTAACCCTTTGACTCCCGCATCCTGTTCACCAACTGCAAAAACCTAACCTTTGACTCCCTCACCCGATCCACCAGTTTCCTGCAGGAAGCTGGTGGATAGGGTGAGCAAGTTAAACGGTTAGATTCGTGCAGGAAGCTGGTGGATAGGGTGAGCAAGTTAAACGGTTAAATTCGTGCAGGAAGCTGGTGGATAGGGTGAGCAAGTTAAACGGTTAGATTCGTGCAGGAAGCTGGTGGATAGGGTGAGCAAGTTAAACGGTTAGATTCGTGCAGGAAGCTGGTGGATAGGGTGAGCAAGTTAAACGGTTAAATTCGTGCAGGAAGCTGGTGGATAGGGTGAGCGAATTAAACGGTTAGATTCGTGCAGGAAGCTGGTGGATAGGGTGAGCAAGTTAAACGGTTAGTTTCCTGCAGGAAGCTGGTGGATAGGGTGAGCGCGTCAAACGGTTTAGTTTTTGCTTTGCCGGCATGGTTGACAATACGGGATGCTGGTAGACAGGTACGGAAGTCAAAGGGTTAAGGTTGTCTGTGGGGCTGGCACAGACAATTCTGGAAAAAGCAGAAGTCCAGTCTGCCGCTAACGGTAGCTCCAGGCTGATGGGGAAAGGGTGGAGATGTTTACCATTTCCCGATAACTCAGTGTCAGCGACCTTGCTCTGCAGACGTGTGTCTCTGGATTCTATCGTTGGTAGTTGCTATTTTTGTTTAACCCTTTGATTTCCACGCCCTGTCCACCAGCATCCCGCATTGCCAACCATGCTGGCAAACCAAAAACTTAATCCTTTGATTCCCTCACCCTTTCCACTGGCTTCCCGCTGGAAGCTGGTGAATAGGGTGAAGGAGTCAAAAGGTTAAGTTTTTGCAGTTAGTGGTTAGGGTGCGGGAGTCAAAGGGTTAAAACCCAGTCCACTGCGTAGAGCAATGTCAAGGCTACAACCATCTCAACATGTACACAGTACTTCACTTGGATTCTTAAAAAGAGCTGGAAAGGAAATTTAAGCACACATATCACTACATTGTACGTGTGTGGGGCGTGGACAGTCAACAAACAAAGCCAGAACAAGATTGAGGCAGCCGAGATGTGGTTTCTGGGAAGAATGTTGAGAGTTCCATGGACGGCAAAGAAAACAAACGAGACAGTCTTGATGGAAGGCAGACACAGGTAGATCACTCATAAGGAAGATTAGGAAAAGAAGGCAACATTTATAGGCCATTTTATGAGGAAGGGGGATTTGGAGCACCTGGTCACAACGGGAAAGCTGGAGGGAAAGAGAGCACCGGGTAGACCCAGGGAGAAAATACTGGACGGACTTGCAGAGTGGCTGGGGACGAGGAGGGTGGGGGAGATGCTAGGGGCAACGAGAGATAGAGACAGATGGAAGTCCATGGTCGCCAACGCCATGCGGCAGGGCACATGATGATGATGATGATGATGAATGGTGGTAACTGGCAAGAGGGGAGGCAAATGTGATGTCTTGGGAGAAGGGAGATGGATAATGTACGTGTACATGTATGTGTGGGTCTACATAATTATGTGCAAGTACATATACAATTATGCATGTATGTAGTCTTGGATGAATGCTTGTATATTTGTGTGTAACCATTTATAGTAAGCATGAATGTATGTATGCGCATGTGCGTATGTAAGTGTGTATGTGACTGATTTTCACATCATTAATGATAAAAATTTCTTTCATTATCCCTCATCTGCTGCCATGCTCTGTCTGTCTGTCTGTCTGTCTGTCCCTCTCTCTGTATTTGTCTCTGTGTCTGTCTCTCTGTCTGTCTGTCTCTCTCCCCTCTCTCTCTGTGTCTATCTCTCTGTCTGTCTCTCCCTCTCTCTGCGTCTGTCTCTCTGTCTCTGTCTGTCTGTCTCTCTCCTGTCTGTCTCTCTCTGTCTGTTTCTCTCTCCCTCTCTCTGTCTGTCACCCGGTCTCTCTCTGTCTCTGTCTCTCTCACTCCCTGTCTTTCTCTCTGTCTCTTTCTCTGTCTTTCTGTCTCTCTTTCTCTCTGTCTCTGTCTATCTCTCTGTCTCTGTCTATCTCTGTTTGTCTGTCTGTCTGCCTCTCTCTCATTGTTTATTTGTTAATGTAACAACTACATGGGTTGTTAATGCATGATGTTGGTGCTGTTTGGCCTGTATATTTCTGTTTTCTGTGTACTTATTTTTGTTACTGTAAACGCTTGGGTTGTTCAAAGATTAAGCACCAGACATGTTCATTGCTATTTTTATCATCATCATCATCATCATCATCATCATCATCACCACCACCACCACCACCACCACCATGATTATCCTCATTATTATTGATGTTGTTATTGTTGTTGTTGTTGGTGGTGGTGGTGGTGGTGGTGGTGGTCTTCGTCATCTTCTTCTTCTTA
>JAPXFY010000248.1:27500-37500 GCA_030674185.1 Monoplex corrugatus
AAAACTTAACTCTTTGATTCTCTCACCCTATCCACCAGCTTCCTGCAGGAAATTGGTGGATAGGGCAAGGGAGTCAAAGGGTTAAGTTTTGGCAGTTGGTGGATAGGATATGGAAGTCAAAAGGTTAAACTGTATCACGTGAAAATTAATATACATATACTCCATCACTTGACAGATATTGATTTACGTCGCGCTCACCGCGCTTACTGACAGACTAATTAAAACCTTCCACACAGATACATTAGGAAAAGACAAGCAACATTTATAGGACATTTTATGAGGCAAGAGAAATTAGAGCACCTAGTCACAACAGGAAAGCTGAAGGGAAAAATAGCACCAGGTAGACCCAGGGAGAAACTATTGGACGGATTTGCGGAGTGGATGAAGACAGAGAAGGTGGGAGATGTACTTGCAGCGACAGGGGGCAGATTCGTGTGGAGGGCCATGATCGCCAACGCCATGCGGCAGGGCACATGATGATGATGACGATGACACAGATGTATCGTCCATCCTGTGAAACATTCCTGGAAGGACAGTTGTTGTGGGACGGTGGTTAAGGCAAGAAACTAAAGACTGAATGATTCGGGGTTCGAATCTCATCCATCCTGCCAAAATCATTGTAGGATTTTTCGTCTCCAATCGGCTCCTATCCAGAGTTGAGCGCGCTATGGGCTGATTGGGAAGACTGGGACCACAGAGTCGAGTTTTATCCACTTCACGGATGCTTCACTGAGGGTGATGATCAAATTTGCTATCTAACACAGCAGGTGCCTGTTCTCTCGAGCCAGGTTGACGCACTCACATGAACACGTGCGCACTTATGAACAAACACGCGCGCACGCACACACACACACTGACACACACACACACACACACACACACACACACACACACACACACACACATTTTCCTGCAGGAAGCTGGTGGATATGGTGAGGGAGTCAAAGGGTTAAGATTTTGCAGTTGGTGGACAGGGTGCGGGAGTCAAGGGGTTAATGGCCACAGAAGCTGGCACAGTTTTTGTAAAGCGACGATATGATGATAATGACGATGAGGATGATAATCATGATGCTGTCGAGTTCCATCTACGATTGAGACTACGTGGCAAGACTGTATTCTAATACATCCTGGCGCCAACCAGGCCCGAAAGATACAGACATCTGCAGTGTTGGTCAGATGATTTGAGCAACACCCCCAATGCAGCTTCCGTGAAGTGGATGAAGACTCGACAGTGTGTGGTCCCAGTCTTCCCAATGAGCCCACAGCACGCTCAGCGTTGAGTAGGAACCGGTCGGAACCGAAAAATCCCATGACGATTTTTGAAGGGACTGATGGGGATTCGAACCGAACCCGCAACCTTCCAGTCGTTAGTCCGTTGCGTTAACCACTACACCACGGTGACTTGTTGAGGCAACACAGAAGTTAGGACCGACGTACGAAAAATAAAATTAAAAAAAAAAAAAAAAAAAAAAGAAAACGAAAAAAAAGTATGTTTGTGTGTATGTGTGGGGGGGGGGGGGGGAGGGGGAGGTGGTGAGGAACGGAAACACATTCGCAGTGGTCTGAAGTTCATTTCTTGGAGAGGTTAAGAGGAGTTGCCATACGCGCTGGGCCGATTTCCTATAACGTTTTGGTAGCTGTTGGACGGAGAGAGAAACCGTGACTATGTCTGCGGACATACTATGTCGTCTTTCAGGTTATATAATTATAACAAGCACTCAGAGCCGACAGACTATTGAAGATAAGCTGGGCATTCCTTAAACACGATCAGCATTCCTTAAACGCCCGCCGACTGGCACACCTCAACACCGGAAACAGCCGAACAATAACATCACAGACCGCTCTTGAAGATGAGCTAGGTAAACACGATCAGCATTCCATAAACGCCCGCCGACTGGCACACCTCAACACCGGAAACAGCCGAACAATAACATCGGAGACCGCCAACGATGTAGAAGAAAGTTATATTAAACTGTTCCCCGTGTAGTGGGGATGCCGGGGACTCTTTCAGTATAAATAGTATCCCCACTGTCTGGACATTCTGTGTTAGAAATTTCCTCTTTTCTGTCACTGTCTTTTGTTTCTGCCTTGTTCCTTTGCTTTCTGTCATTTCTTCCTATCGTTTTCTGTCTTGTTGGTCCATTCACCTGTATATGTGTTTTACAAAACCTTATATACTTCCTCTTAAGATTGATAATTGGATACATGTATTAACTGCATTTTTGTCTCGAAGGAGATGTCTTGTTCCTTTGCTGTCTGTTATTTCTTTCTACCATTTTCTGCCTTGCTGGTCCATTCGCCTGTGTGTTCTATAAAATCTTACGTACATTCTGTTAAGAATGATAACTAGCACATATATATAAAGTGCATTTTTTTGGCTCTAAGTTAGCGTGATGTCCAGAAGCAATTTTAGGTAATTTCAGGCAGTTTTTATATCTTTCAGTTGTGTTTTTATTTTTGTATTTAGATGTAGCTTTTTAGACCTCTTGGTGATGAATTAACGCAAGGAACGTATCCTCAGATTGTGTGTGCCAATGCGTTGACATGTTTGTTTAATTTTCTTTTTCCAGTCGTACACCCCCCCCACCTCCCCCCACCAGATGTATGTTTCTAGATGTTTATAGCATGTCTGTGTGCATGTATGTACTTAGTATGTTAATATACATAATAGCATGTCTGTGTGCATATACATGTATGTACTTAGTATGTTAATATACATAATAGCATGTCTGTATACATGTATGTACTTAGTATGTTAATATACATAATAGCATGTCTGTGTGCATGTATGTACTTAGTATGTTAATATACATAATAGCATGTCTGTGTGCATATACATATATGTACTTAGTATGTTAATATACATAATAGCATGTCTGTGTGCATGTATGTACTTAGTATGTTAATATACATAATAGCATGTCTGTGTGCATATACATGTATGTACTTAGTATGTTAATATACATAATAGCATGTCTGTGTGCATATATGTACTTAGTATGTTAATATACATAATAGCATGTCTGTGTGCATGTATGTACTTAGTATGTTAATATACATAATAGCATGTCTGTGTGCATATACATATATGTACTTAGTATGTTAATATACATAATAGCATGTCTGTGTGCATGTATGTACTTAGTATGTTAATATACATAATAGCATGTCTGTGTGCATATACATGTATGTACTTAGTATGTTAATATACATAATAGCATGTCTGTATACATGTATGTACTTAGTATGTTAATATACATAATAGCATGTCTGTATGCATGTATGTACTCAGTATGTTAATATACATAATAGGATGTCTGTATACATGTATGTACTTAGTATGTTAATATACATAATAGCATGTCTGTATGCATGTACATGTATGTACTTAGTATGTTAATATACATAATAGCATGTCTGTGTGCATGTATGTACTTAGTATGTTAATATACATAATAGCATATCTGTGTACATGTATGTACTTAGTATGTTAATATACATAATAGTATGTCTGTGTGCATGTATGTACTTAGTATGTTAATATACATAATAGCATGTCTGTGTGCATATACATGTATGTACTTAGTATGTTAATATACATAATAGTATGTCTGTGTGCATGTATGTACTTAGTATGTTAATATACATAATAGTATATCTGTATACATGTATGTACTTAGGTAGAAAGAAACTCTAGGGAGAGCTAGACAACAGAAGGTCTTCAGAGAAGTAACCCCCTTTAGACAAGTGTTTCGGCCCTGAATTCCTTACACTCTCGGGGGCCGGGCCACATCCAGGTCATGACTCCTGGATGCCCTTCTGCTGTTGTCTATTTTTTTTCCCACGCCGGGGATCGAACCTGGGCGATTCTGCGCTTCAGAACTGCGGTACGCGGTTTTACCAATGTGCTAACGGGGCACACATCATCTGTAGGGAATTTAATCCTTATGAAGTTCACTTTTTTGGTTCCTCCTTGCCCAGATCCAGCTTGAGCTCCTTTCTGCTGCCTCTGCCATCGCTTTAAGGGCTCTAGTCCTCTTCTTCCCAGAAATGGCGAGTTGTTTCATGAGATCATAAGCGGAGGTGCCCACAAACCCTCTTGCCCCGACCTCTATGGCGAAGATTTTGACCCGCAGACCTGCTTTCTTCAGGGTGCTGGCAAGACCGGCGTATTTTTCGGTCTTGTAGATATGTGCTTCTTCCATTCTGCTTTCGTATGGCACAGTGAGTTCTATCAGAATCACTTGTTTCGAGGAGTCAGAGTGGAGAGCGATGTCTGGTCTCATGCCTGTCTTGCTGATGACATCTGGGTAATTTCTCCACTCTGGGAGGTCTGCTGTACACTCCCAGTCGACTGCTCCATCCAGAAGACCCTTTGGCAATGTGCTGGTTGTCATAGCCCTTTCGGGCCAGACCTGTTTCCCTCCTGCTTTGTAGAACGTTGTCATAGCAATTGGTGCGTTTGGGGTCATGGTTTTGTCGCTAACCACATCTGTGATCACTTTCAGAACTTGGTTGTGCCTCCATGTATACCTTCCTTGGGCTAGCGCTACTTTGCAAGAGCTTAGGACATGTTCCACTGTTTGTTTCTTCTGACAGAGCGGACATGCTGGGTCGTCTGCTTTCCCCCATTTCACTAAGTTTGCATTCGAGGGGAGCAGGTCATATACAGATCTGAGGAGGAAGCTTATCCTTAGAGGAGCCATGTGCCACATATCGTTCCAGCTGAGACTTCTTTGGAGTGCACTGTCCCATGTTGTCCATTGCCCCTGTTGACCTTGCTGGACTGCCTTCTGCACTCTTTTGACATCTTCTTCTTCCTTCAACTCCTGTATGATCATGTCTCTTTTTTCCTTCCCTTTGGCTTTGGACCACCACTGCATTTTTGTTGCTCCCAGTCCCTGTCTGTTGGTTTGCGTGTGTCCAATTATTTCTTTGATGCTGAGGTTTCTCTTGGCATTGTTTACAGCCTCATGGACTTTCCACTTTCTGCCAGTTCTCAGCTTTGGATGAACTGCTCTCACGATATTGTCCTCCGATTCCTCCAGCATGCTCAACAGTCTTGCTTTTCCAACTTTGTATTCCTCCACTATGGATTTCAGAGGTAGCTTCAGCATTGCTTGACGACAGTAGAATGCAACATCAGTGAGACCAGGTGGGACACCGAGCCATTTTCTTGTGTATTTGTTGATTTTGGCTTCCATTGCTTCGACTGTGCTGGTGCAAATGTCATAGATTAGCAGTGGCCACAGCAGCTTTGGTATCAGCATGAACTGTAGACACCAGACTTTGTATTTGCCTGGCAGTCCGCAGTTATCTATTTTCTTCAGGCCTTCTTCTGCTGTTTGCTTGGTTTCACATCCCCTTTGTGTGTCTTTCAGGGAGTCATCATACCATCTTCCGAGACTTTTTACTGGCTCTTCTGTGACAGTGGGGATGGCTTGGTTGGCTACCATGAATTTGACTGAATCTGCCACTTTTCCTTTTCGCAGTGAGAGACTTCGGGATTTCTTAGGTTTGAACCTCATTCTTGAAGAGGCCACCAGCTCATCCAGCTGCTTTAAGATTTGGTGTGTCTCTTCCTCATCCGAGGACAAGACTGTTGTGTCATCCATGAAAGCTTTCAGAGGAGGCATCTGGTATCCATCTCCCAGATTCACTGGACCTGAACTCTTCATTGCAGCTTTCAAGATGACTTCCATTGCCAACACGAACAGTATGGGAGAGATTGCACAGCCCATTGCAATGCCCACCTCTAGGTCTATCCAGTCCGTGGTGTATTCTTTGGTAGAGAACCGCATTGAGAACCCTTGGAAATACTTCCTCAGCATTGTTCGGATGTTTTCTGGGATGTGATACATTTCAAGAGCCAGCTGGATCATATCGTGTGGAACTGATCCATATGCATTCGCCAGATCAAGCCAAACTACGTCAATGTCTCTCTTCTCTGTTCTTGCTTTTTGGATGGCATCCCAAATCAACGTGGCATGTTCCAAGCATCCAGGCATTCCTGGTATGCCTCCCTTTTGGACTGACATATCTAGATACTTGTTTTCAGTCAGGTATTTTGTCAATCTTGCTGCCATAACAGAGAAGAAGATTTTCCCCTCGACGTTCAGAAGTGATATTGGCCTGAACTGATTGATGCTGCTGGAGTTCTGCTCCTTCGGAATGTACACTCCTTCAGCTCTCATCCATTGGTCGCTGATCTTCTGGTTCCTCCATGCTGATCGAATCATCTTGTGGAGCCACTCGAGCACTTTTGGGCATTTCTTGTAGAGCAGGTATGGTATTCCGTTTGGTCCAGGTGCTGACTTGGCTCTGGCTTTCTTTACTACGTTCTTCACTTCATCCAGTGTTGGTTGTTTGTTATTGAATTTTCCTTCTGGCGCTGCAGGCCAAACCAGATTTTGGATTTCAAGTGGTGCCTCGCGCTGAGAATCGGAATATGTTTCCCTGAGATGCTGCTCTAGGGTTTCCTTGCCCACTGTGAGAGTCCCTGATTTGGGTTGTTCAAACAGCTTTCTTGCAAAGTCAAAGGGATCTTTGAAGAAACGATCTTGAGTCTTCTTCTTTTTGCTCTTTCTTCGCCTTGCTGATTCCACTTTGCTGAGAGCATTGTGTTTGGCCTTCAGATCTTTCCAGAGTTCCAGGAGCCCTTGCTTCTCGAATTCTGAGGCAGTTTTCATTCGCTTTTTAAGCTTCCTTTTCTCCCTCCGGATGCTCTCCATCTGTTGCTGTCTTCTGGATTTCTGGGGAGGCGTTTTTGTCTTTGGCTGCTTCACTCCATAAGTGTCCCTGCAGATAGAGTATATGATGTCTCCGTATGTGTCAAGTTTGTGTTCCAGCGTACTGTTCCCTATTAGCGCATTCAGCTTAAGGACAAGTTCCTCATCTAATTTCTCCCATTGTTCTTTTGCACCGGCAGGCGGCAAATTGAGTTTTCCACGTTTGGCGTTAAGAGCTTGTGCAAAATCCGCATCAGAACCGTCAGCGTGGATGTCCTTGGCACTATGGTTTAATTCCTGGCCTTGGTCATCCAACGTCTCACCTGCTATCGCAGTGCGCTGCTGCTGGTTCGTATGTGTCTTCAAACAGCCCATTTTTGTCCTGTGGATCTTCATGCCGCGTTTGGTGGTGAATCTCCTTCCACACGCACACGGAAATTCCAACTGGTCATTAATCATGGTCCGTTGTGCGTTTCCAGTCGTGATGGAGTCAGTGCCGATGGATTCATCATTCGATCCCCCTTTCGGTGAATCCTGGGAGCATCTTTCATTTGGAAAACTCGTGGCATGTTATCAAAGGCAAGGTGGGAAGCCAACCCACAAAGCCCGCAGATCTAGTCTTTCCCAGTGTCCTTCGGTCTTTCCCGAATGTCCTCCGAACTATTCCCGGAAGTCAATGGACTGACCATGTGCAGGTAGAAAGAAACTCTAGGGAGAGCTAGACAACAGAAGGTCTTCAGAGAAGTAACCCCCTTTAGACAAGTGTTTCGGCCCTGAATTCCTTACACTCTCGGGGGGCCGGGCCACATCCAGGTCATGACTCCTGGATGCCCTTCTGCTGTTGTCTATTTTTTTTTCCCACGCCGGGGATCGAACCTGGGCGATTCTGCGCTTCAGAACTGCGGTACGCGGTTTTACCAATGTGCTAACGGGGCACACATCATCTGTAGGGAATTTAATCCTTATGAAGTTCACTTTTTTGGTTCCTCCTTGCCCAGATCCAGCTTGAGCTCCTTTCTGCTGCCTCTGCATGTATGTACTTAGTATGTTAATATACATAATAGCATGTCTGTGTACATATATGTACTTAGTATGTTAATATACATAATAGAATGTCTGTGTGCATGTATGTACTTAGTATGTTAATATATATAATAGTATGTCTGTGTACATATATGTACTTAGTATGTTAATATACATAATAGTATGTCTGTGTGCATGTATGTACTTAGTATGTTAATATATATAATAGCATGTCTGTGTACATATATGTACTTAGTATGTTAATATACATAATAGTATGTCTGTGTGCATATATGTACTTAGTATGTGAATATACATAATAGTATGTCTGTGTACATGTATGTACTTAGTATGTTAATATATATAATAGTATGTCTGTGTGCATGTATGTACTTAGTATGTTAATATACATAATAGCATGTCTGTGTGCATATACATGTATGTACTTAGTATGTTAATATACATAATAGCATGTCTGTGTGCATGTATGTACTTAGTATGTTAATATACATAATAGCATGTCTGTGTGAATGTATGTACTTAGTATGTTAATATACATAATAGCATGTCTGTGTGCATATATATGTATGTACTTAGTATGTTAATATACATAATAGCATGTCTGTGTGCATGTATGTACTTAGTATGTTAATGTACATAATAGCATGTCTGTATGCATGTATGTACTTAGTATGTTAATATACATATTAGCATGTCTGTGTGCATGTATGTACTTAGTATGTTAATATACATTATAGCATGTCTGTGTGCATATACATGTATGTACTTAGTATGTTAATATACATAATAGCATGTCTGTGTGCATGTATGTACTTAGTATGTTAATATACATTATAGCATGTCTGTGTGCATAAACATGTATGTACTTAGTATGTTAATATACATAATAGCATGTCTGTGTGCATGTATGTACTTAGTATGTTAATATACATAATAGCATGTCTGTGTGCATGTATGTACTTAGTATGTTAATATACATAATAGTATGTCTGTGTGCATGTATGTACTTAGTATGTTAATATACATAATAGTATGTCTGTGTGCATGTATGTACTTAGTATGTTAATATACATAATAGCATGTCTGTGTGCATGTATGTACTTAGTATGTTAATATACATAATAGCATGTCTGTGTGCATATACATGTATGTACTTAGTATGTTAATATACATAATAGCATGTCTGTGTGCATATACATGTATGTACTTAGTATGTTAATATACATAATAGCATGTCTGTGTGCATGTATGTACTTAGTATGTTAATATACATAATAGCATGTCTGTGTGCATATATATGTATGTACTTAGTATGTTAATATACATAATAGCATGTCTGTGTGCATGTATGTACTTAGTATGTTAATATACATAATAGCATGTCTGTATGCATGTATGTACTTAGTATGTTAATATACATAATAGCATGTCTGTGTGCATGTATGTACTTAGTATGTTAATATACATAATAGTATGTCTGTGTGCATGTATGTACTTAGTATGTTAATATACATAATAGCATGTCTGTGTGCATGTATGTACTTAGTATGTTAATATACATAATAGCATGTCTGTGTGCATATACATGTATGTACTTAGTATGTTAATATACATAATAGCATGTCTGTGTGCATGTATGTACTTAGTATGTTAATGTACATAATAGCATGTCTGTGTGCATATATGTACTTAGTATGTTAATATACATAATAGCATGTCTGTGTGCTATATACATGTATGTACTTAGTATGTTAATATACATAATAGCATGTCTGTGTGCATGTATGTACTTAGTATGTTAATGTACATAATAGCATGTCTGTGTGCATGTATGTACTATTAGTAATGTTAATATACATAATAGTATGTCTGTGTGCATGTATGTACTTAGTATGTTAATATACATAATAGCATGTCTGTGTGCATGTATGTACTTAGTATGTTAATATACATAATAGTATGTCTGTATACATGTATGTACTTAGTATGTTAATATACATAATAGCATGTCTGTGTGCATATATGTACTTAGTATGTTAATATACATAATAGTATGTCTGTGTGCATGTATGTACTTAGTATGTTAATATACATAATAGCATGTCTGTGTGTATATACATGTATGTACTTAGTATGTTAATATACATAATAGCATGTTTGTATGCATATATGTACTTAGTATGTTAATATACATAATAGCATGTCTGTGTGCATATACATGTATGTAC
>JAPXFY010000248.1:67500-70677 GCA_030674185.1 Monoplex corrugatus
GGACGTTACTTCCGTGCCCGGATCGGATTGATCAGTCACCTCCGGACACACTGACTCAAATCAACTTCATGAAGCCGTGGTCATTGTCGACGACGACAGAAGAACACCACCACCACATACTTAGTATCACCAGTCACCACCTTTTGGGAATTCTGTGCTAGAAATTTCCTCTTTTCTGTCACTGTTTCTGCTTTTCTCCTTTGCTTCTTGTCATTTTTTCCCTATCATTTTCTGCCTTGCTGGTCCATTCACCTGTATGTGTTCTATAAAGCCTTACATATTTTCTTTTAGGAATAATAACTGGGGACATTTATTAAGTGCAGTTTTGGCTCTAGGGAAATGAGATCTGTGGAAGGAATTTTAGGTAATTTAGGCCCGTTTTATATTTTAGTGTCCTTAGTTATGTTTAAATTTGTATTCAGTTTTTTTTCTCCAAATCTCCTGTGTGATAAATTGGACGGAGCTAACAACGCCAGGGGCATCTCCTTAGATTATGTGCGTGAATCCATTGATATGTGTATTTAATTTGTGTGCGTTTTTTTTTCTCCTGTTGAAGTACTGTGTATTAATTGTGTGTGTGTGTGTGTGGGGGGGGCGGTGTGTGTGTGTGTGTGTGTGTGTGTGTGTGTGTGTGTGTGTGTGTGTGTGTGTGTGTGTGTGTGTGTGTGTGTGTGTGTGGTGTGCGTGTGTGTGTGTGTGTGTGTTTGTGTTTTCTCCTGTTGAAGTACTGTGTGTGTGCTGAAATGGTTATATCCCTGATATGGCTCTATGCAGTCTGCTGGGCTTTAAGTAACAATAAGAATAAGAATCTCTCTCTCTCTCTCTCTCTCTTTGTCCCTCTCTCTCTCTCTTTCTCTCTCTCTCTCTCGCGCGCGCGCCAAGGTCAAAAAACGAAAAAAGAAAGAAAGAAAGAAGACAGGAAATCGAACTTTACACTGGAAATAAAAGCAATTTCAAATAATACTTAAAAAAAACTACTAATGATTAAAAAAATAACTATCTAAAACCTACAAAGACTTGAGAAGGATGGGGGGGGGAGAGAGAGAGGGAGAGACGCGAAAGGCAAGATGGGAAACAACTGACTATAAACAATTTACCGTGGCAAAGACAGTTGCTTCCCTTTATCCGTAGGTGGCGTGAACCGCGAAATGCGAGATTCACGCCTCGGGTCAGGAACGTGGGGTTTTCAGGTCACCAAGGATGGGACTTTTGTATTGTTGTTGACTGCAAAGGTGAGGCGACATATTCGCGCTCGCGATAAATAAGCAATGCAACATGATACGTCTGGAATTTCCTGCCGAATAGTTGGACACAACGCTCAGAAAGTTCGCGGAAAACTTTTCCTGTCTTACCTGCCATTTGCACCTTGAAAGTTGTCGACAGTTGGTGACTTGGAAAGTGTCGTCTGCTACGTTACGTTCTTCCGCGTAATGGCGTTTCTTCAGAAAGTTTGAGAAGTTGCAAGGTGAGTTATGTTCATTGTGTTTTTGTGTAATGTGTCTTCGGTGAGATGAAAGTTTAGAGAGGGATTATTGTGTTTTATTTCAAAGAAAAATTATTTATCACATGTAATTTCAAGGGAAAATCTGTTCGGATATCTGTGCCGTTTATTTGTAGGCTGCTGTTTTGATTTGGGATCAACTGGGAGTTGAACGCTTTTTGTGTGTCGTCTGGAGTCCGCCGCAGTTTGTCTTTTAATTTAAAAAAAAATTTTTTTTTTTAGTGTCATTGTCAGTATCTGTGTGTAGCATTGTCTCTTCCTGTCTGTCTGTTTCCAACTCCAAGTCTCTTATTGAGTTATTCAACTTATTGTGGTCGTTGCTGGCATGATATCTCGGTCAGACCTTTCTAAAACTTTCTTACATCTGCACATTTATCCTCTCTCTCACACACACCCATACCAGCATGTAAGTTGTCTCATATAGCATGCATGCTATGCAGACAGACAAGACAGAGACAGAGACAGACAGACACACACACACACACACACACACACACACACACACACACACACACACACACACACACACACACATGCACGCACACATGCACGCACACACACACACACACACACACACACACACACACACACACACACACTCTCTCACTCACTCTCCGCACTAGTTAGGGAGGAGGGTTTTTTATACTTGTGATATTTCTTAACTCCTGACAGCTGTCCTTGGAAAAATCTGGACAGTCGAGTTATTCTGTTCTTTAGTCCAGATATTAATATTTAACCAGAATAGCAAGAAATTTCTTATGATATGAACAAGAAATTTCTTATGAATGAACAAACACTCATTGCATCGTGTAGATGGCATGATCATATAATTACATAAATTGGCTGTCAGCACTGACAGCTACACCATGTGATGTGTTTAAATCTTAAACAAAACAAAACATTTTACTTGATAATGAAAATCATGCTTTATTTTAGTGCAGATTGCTTGAAACTCCACAGAATTTTACTGACACTGACAGAGTACAGTCATTTATCAAGGTGTTAGTGCTAATGTGATTAATCAATAAAACTTGTGCATGCACTGATACAGATTCTGATTTATAAATATAAAAATGGATGATTGTTACTTAGTAAGATTGGATGCAGATTTTGAAACTTTTTGGTTACTCGTGATCATGTCAGCAATTTGAGAAAAGATGGACAGTTATAAAATCGTATTTCAGTTAATATTGGCTGGTTCTGTATTGCTATATATAATAATTCACAGTGAACAGATTGCGCATAAAGCTGTATGACTTATAGCATGTAGGCCTACTTGTACAAAAATTAGATTTCTGTAGATCTGCTAAACAATGAGTTCCATATGAGTACCTCAATGACCACTCTGGTCATGGATTGGAAGAAGAGCAAGAATTGTACACTGTAAATGGACACATTTAGCTGCTTGGTTTTTTTTTTATTAGAAACTTAAAACTTAAAAGAAATCATGAACAAAGCTCAGATCAGTTGACATCCAGGGAGAGTACTAAAACTTGGAGAAATTCATTAAGATTTAAAGGATTCTGAAAGTAATGGACCTGATTTGCATACAGGCCATACAGCACCCTGGTTTTTTTTTTAAATCTATCTATCTGTGTCTGTCTGTCAGTCTTGTCTGTCTGTCAGTCTTGTCTGTCTGTCAGTCTTGTCTGTCTGTCTGTCTATTTTTTTTTTTT
>JAPXFY010002487.1:0-7500 GCA_030674185.1 Monoplex corrugatus
GGTTGGTTGATTGGTTGGTTGGTGGATTGGTTGGTTGGTTGGTTGGTTGGTTTGGTTGATTGGTTATTTGGTTGAGTTGGTTAGTTGGTTGGTTGGTTTGGTTGGTTGGTTGGTTGGTTGGTTGGTTGGTTGGTGGTTGGTTTGGTTGGGTTGGTTGTTGGTTGGTTGGTTGGTTGATTGGTTGGTTGTTGGTTGGTTGGTTGGTTGGTTGGTTGGTGTGGTTGTTGGTTGGTTGTTGGTTAGTTGTTGGTTGGGTTGGTTGGTTGTTGGTTGGTTGTTGGTTGGTTGGTGTGGTTGGTTGGTTGGTGGTTGTGGTTGGTTGGTTGGTTGATTGGTT
Organism: Monoplex corrugatus; assembly: GCA_030674185.1. NCBI lineage: Eukaryota > Metazoa > Mollusca > Gastropoda > Littorinimorpha > Ranellidae > Monoplex > Monoplex corrugatus. The sequence continues at coordinate 338 of JAPXFY010002487.1, forward strand.
GGTTGGTTGGTTGGTTGTTGGTTGGTTGTTGGTTGGTGTTGGTTGGTTTGGTTGGTTGTGTTGTTGGTTGGTTGGTTGGTTGTGGTGTGGTTGTTGGTTTGGTTGGTTGGTTGGTTGGTTGGTTGTTGGTTGGTTTGGTTGGTTGGTTGTGTTGGTTGGTTGGTTGTGGTTGGTTGGTTGGTTGTTGGTGGTTGATGTGGTTGGTTGGTTGGTTGGTTGGTGTTGGTTGGTTGGTTGTTGGTTGGTGTTGGTGGTTGATTGGTTGGTGGTTTGGTTGGTTGGTTGTTGGTTGGTTGTTGTTGGTTGGTTGGTTTGGTTGTTGGTTGGTGGTTGGTGGTTGTGTGTTGGTGTGGTTTTGGTGGTTGGTTGGTTGGTTTGGGGGTTGGTTGGTTGGTTGGTTGTTGTTGGTTGGTTGGTTGGTTGGTTGTTGTTGGTTGGTTGGTTGGTTGGTTGGTTGGTTGTGGTGGTTGGTTGGTTGGATGGTTGATTGGTTGCATGCTTGCTTGCTTGTTTGTTTGTAATGGTTCCGACCAGCCTGCTCAGGCACAGGCTCCGTCGCTGCTCCCTAAAGCGATCTCAGTGGGTGAAATCATTCTTGTGTGATGGAGATGACTGTGTAGACGTTCGCGTTACACATGTAATGCATGGTGCTGTTACACATGTAATGCATGGTACTGTTACACATGTAATGCGTGGTGCTGTTACACATGTAATGCATGGTGCTGTTACACATGTAATGCATGGTGCTGTTACACATGTAATGCGTGGTGCTGTTACACATGTAATGCATGGTGCTGTTACACATGTAATGCATGGTGCTGTTACACATGTAATGCATGGTACTGTTACACATGTAATGCATGGTACTGTTACACATGTAATGCATGGTGCTGTTACACATGTAATGCATGGTGCTGTTACACATGTAATGCGTGGTGCTGTTACACATGTAATGCATGGTACTGTTACACATGTAATGCATGGTGCTGTTACACATGTAATGCATGGTGCTGTTACACATGTAATGCATGGTACTGTTACACATGTAATGCGTGGTGCTGTTACACATGTAATGCATGGTGCTGTTACACATGTAATGCATGGTGCTGTTACACATGTAATGCATGGTGCCATGGTTTGTCAGAAAGCGCTTGCAGGTCTTATCCTTCATTGTTAAGGCTGAGGATCTTTAACCCTTTGACTCCTGTACCCTTTCCACCAACTGCAAAATAACTTAACTCTTTGACTCCCTCACCCTATCCACCAGCTTCCTGCAGGAAGCTGGTGGATAGGGTAAGGGAGTCAAAGAGTTAAGTTTTTGCTTTAGTAGCATGGTTGAACATGTAAGATGCTGATGGACAGGGTGCAGGAGTCAAAGGGTTAAACTGCGTCCACAGTGGGGTTTTCGTTTGAGGGTTAGGTTTTTAGTTTTTGTTTGTTTGGGTTTTTGGTTTCATTTGTCTCGGGGGGTGGGAGGCCCTGTGAGAATGGGAGAGGTACTAATTCCATGGGCTTCCTGTCTGGCTTGTAATTTGCATTACAATGTTGTATTCTACGTTTTCTTGTCTAAATTCCAATCCTGAAAGTCAACCAGGCTCATGAGATACAGGCACTTGCTGAGTTGGTTGAAAAATTTGTGTAAACCCCCCTTCCCCCCCCCCCCCCCCCCCCCCCCATCTCCAGACAACCCCTTGATATTCAACTGTGTGATCTCAGTCTTCTTATCTTATCCGATCCCATTTTTCGATAAGCTGTGGGTTTGATGGGACTGAAAAATCCCACAGTAACAAGGATTGATGAGTATTTTGATTCTACAGGTCGTATGTCCTTTACACTATGTCTTACACGCCAGACCAAGCCTCCCAGTGGTGCAGTGGTTAGCGCTACGGCTTACCGACTTTAAGGTTGTGGGTTCGAACCTCATGAATTCTGTCAAAATCATTGTGGGAGTTTCCGGCCCCCAACTGGCTCATAACTGGAGTAGACCGTACTATGGGTTCATTATGAAGACTTGGGGGGGGGGGGGGGACTAATACAGTCGAGTGTCATCCATTTCACAGCTTGAGTTTTCTTGGCTCCACTGAAATGTCTGATTGTGTGTAATATATAATGATTTTGGAGAATAGCGCTATACAATAACAATTTATGTTAATGATGATACTAGACAAAACCTTGTGAATATACTAGAAAAAGAAAGCAAAGGTAAGGAGTTGGAACTAAACAGCGGGAAGACTGAAGTCATGGTGATCAGTAAAAAACATGAAATCCCCTCATGCAAAATAACAGCAAATGGCACAACCTTAACACAGGTTATTAAGTTCAAATACCTGGGAACGGTCATTTCATCAGACGGCAGATGCACATCGGAAATAGCTGGCAGAATCGGCCAAGCCAAAACAGCATTCAAGAAGATGACAAGCATTCTTACCAACATCAGGAAGAGAGTCCTTGAATGTTTTATAGAACCAATACTGTTATACGGATGCGAGGCGTGGACAGTCGACAAGCAAAGCCAGAGCAAGATTGAGGCAGCCGAGATGTGGTTTCTCAGAAGAATTTTGAGAGTTCCATGGACAGCAAAGAAAACAAACGAGACAGTCTTGATGGAGGCAGACACAAGTAGATCACTCATAAGGAAGATTAGGACAAGACAGGCAACATTTATAGGCCATTTTATGAGGAAGGGGGATTGGAGCACCTGGTCACAACAGGAAAGCTGGAGGGAAAGAGAGCACCGGGTAGACCCAGGGAGAAAATGCTGGACGGACTTGCAAAGTGGCTGGGGACGAGGAGGGTGGGGGAGATGCTAGGGGCAACGAGAGATAGAAACAGATGGAAGTCCATGATCGCCAACGCCATGCGGCAGGGCACCTGATGATGATGATGATGATAGTAATATGAATGAAAACAATAATAGCAGTAATATCAATGATGATGGTGAGAATAATAATACTAATTATGATTATTGTAATGGTAATGACACTATTACTGCTCTACTAATGTGTGTGCTTATTTTTGTGTGTATGTGTGTTTGTGCATGTGCGTGTTTGTGTGTGTGCATGTATGTGTGTGTTCTATGCACAGCTGCTGGGAGGAGAGGTGTACCACTACCACACCAAGCTGATGTGCAAAGACCCCCGGGGGAAGGGAGGGAAACACATCTGGCACCAGGACTACGGGTACGTATTGAAGTCTACAGTGTGTTCAAGAAAGACTCGACACACCGGGATAGTTCCATATGTGCTCCACTCACATCTGCCAGCACCGATCTGGTGGATTCCTAGAACCTCCCGTAAAACCTTGTGTGCTGGCAAAGTCTTGAAATGGGGGAGGGAAGGGGACCCATGACACACTGGCACCACCGGAATGATCGAAATAGCAGTCAGTAGCTAGAAACTCTGGACAGCAGAAGGTCCTCAGAGGAGAAACCCCCATCAAGCAAGTGTTTCGACCCCTAACTCCTGACACTCTAATGGGACAGGGCCGCATCCAGGTCGTGACTTCTGGATGCCCCTCTGCTGTCGCTATTAATTATTTTAGTTACTGGTACAAAAATGACTGCTATATATCATTATTGTTAGTTCAGTTACTGGTACAAAAATGACTGATAATTATTTTAGTTACTGGTACAAAAATGACTGGATCATCATCATCATCATCATCATCATCATCATCATCATCATCATCAGGTGCCTTGCCTCATGGCGTTGGCGATTATTTCAGTTATTGGTACAAAAATGGCTGCTATGTATTATTATTTGTTACTGGTATAAAAATAGCTGCTATTTATTATCGTTTCAGTTATTGGTACAAAAATGGTTGCCATGTATTATTATTTGTTACTGGTATAAAAATAGCTGCTATTTATTATCGTTTCAGTTATTGGTACAAAAATGGTTGCCATGTATTATTATTTGTTACTGGTATAAAAATATGCCAAAACTATGCCAAAACTACCGTACCATCAGCCTGATCAGCCATCCAAGTAAGGTCATGCTAAAAATCCTTCTGAGTAGACTGAAGCCACAAGCTGAGGAGATAATAAAAGAAGAGCAGGCAGGTTTCAGACCAGGAAGAAGTACCACAGAGCAAATTTTCAACCTCAGATTGCTCTGTGAGAAATACCTGCAACACCAACAAGGCCTTTACCACGTCTTCGTGGACTTCAAGAAGGCATTCGACAGAGTTTGGCACGCAGCCTTGTGGGCAACCATGAGGCTGTACAACATCAATGCCAACCTGATCAGAACCATAGAATGCCTCTACGAAAAGGCGACCAGTGCAGTCTACCATGACAACAACATAGGCGAATGGTTCCGAACCACAGTTGGAGTACGCCAAGGATGCCTGCTCTCCCCCACTCTCTTCAACATCTTCTTAGAGAGAATAATGGCTGACGCACTTGAAGACCACGAGGGAACAGTCAGCATCGGAGGTAGAACAATCACAAACTTGCGTTTTGCCGACGACATTGACGGACTAGCTGGGCAAGAGCAAGAGCTAGTCAGCTTGATAAAACATCTTGATGAGGCCTCCACATCATATGGCATGCAGATCAGTGCAGAGAAAACCCAGTTGATGACAAATAATACCAATGGCATCAGCACTGACATTACCATAGACAACAAGAAACTTGAGACCGTCCATAGATTTAAATATCTGGGAGCTATAGTATCAGATGAAGGATCAAAGCCCGAGGTACTTTCCAGGATTGCACAGACCACAGCTGCAATGACCAAGCTAAAAGTCATCTGGAACGACAAGAATATCGCAATCGGCTCCAAGATCAGACTGATGCGTTCCCTGGTCATGTCAATATTTTTGTATGCATGCGAAACATGGACCATAGCAGCAGACATTGAAAGAAGGATACAGGCAATGGAGATGAGATGCTTCCGCAAACTCCTTGGTATCTCGTACATAGATCATATAACCAATAAAGAAGTGAAAACCCGAATCGAAAACGCCATCGGGCCGTATGAAGACCTCCTGACCTCAGTGAAAAGACGCAAACTGAGGTGGTACGGGCACGTCACACGATCATCTGGACTGGCCAAGACCGTCTTGCAGGGAACAGTTCAGGGAGGGAGACGAAGAGGCAGACAGAGAAAAAGATGGGAAGACAATATCAGAGAGTGGACTGGCCTTGAATGGAATATCATTCTGCGGAAAGCTGAGGACCGTGAGGAGTGGAGGAAGTTGGTTGCAAAATCTTCAATGGTGCCCCAACGGTCAACCAGACTACGGGACTGATGATGATGATGATGATGATAAAAATAGCTGCTATTTATTATCGTTTCAGTTATTGGTACAAAAATGGTTGCCATGTATTATTATTTGTTACTGGTATAAAAATAGCTGCTATTTATTATCGTTTCAGTTATTGGTACAAAAATGGTTGCCATGTATTATCATTAGTTACTGGTACAAAAATGACTGCTATGCATTATCATTAGTTCAGCTACTGGTACAAAAATGATTGCTATGTATTATCATTACAGTTATGGTACAAAAATGACTGCCATGTATTATCATTACAGCTACTGGTACAAAAATGACTGCTATGCATTATCATTACAGCTACTGGTACAAAAATGACTGTCTATGCATTATCATTACAGCTACTGGTACAAAAATGACTATGTATCATTACAGTTATGGTACAAAAATGACTGCCATGTATTATCATTACAGCTACTGGTACAAAAATGACTGCTATGCATTATCATTACAGCTACTGGTACAAAAATGACTGCTATACATTATCATTACAGCTACTGGTACAAAAATGATTGCTATATATTATTATTTCAGTTACTGGTACAAAAATGACTGCTATACATTATCATTACAGCTACTGGTACAAAAATGATTGCTATATATTATTATTTCAGTTACTGGTACAAAAATGACTGCTATACATTATCATTATTTCAGTTACTGGTACAAAAATGATTGCTATATATTATTATTTCAGTTACTGGTACAAAAATGACTGCTATACATAATCATTATTTCAGGTACTGGTACAAAAATGGATGTCTCTTCCCAGACATGCTCAGTGCTTTCATTCCCATCGACCCTTGCCGCAAGGAAAATGGCTGTCTTCAGGTGAACGTTGTTTATTTTATCTTAATGTATCATGATATATTTTATCATTTCGATTTATTCCTCTTGGATGCGGGCATGCGTGTTGTTTTTCCCACACTGCGCAGGTGGCATGTCGCTGCGCGGTCCGCAGTCACCATCTTTAGTGGGCATGCATTGTGGGCGTTTCTCGTGTTTCCATAGGTCACGAGAAACTGACTTGACCTTACAGGATCTTTAACGTGCATATTTTGATATTCTACATGCAGATACACACGAAACAGGTTTGGGCACCAGCAGGTCTGCACACATGACTTTTTGTTGGATCCCATCACACTGTGGTATCGTACAAAATGATCGGGTCGACAGAATAGCTAAAAGTGTAGCATTGAATAGGGCTTGCGGTGCTGAACTTGAATTACCACTCTCTGAACATGAAATGAATGCTAAATTAGAAAACAAAGTAAAAGCTCAACGTGACCTTTGCCCCTTCATCGTAAATTACCAGGATTATACAAGACTAGAGATAATTTTAGCTTACAGATTATCTCTTAGCTCACTTCGAACAAAATTCAGTAAAAACCATCAAATGTATCTGTAATGATTATATAACAGTTAAACACCGTTTGTGTTGTCAGCAACTGCGACCTTACTTCCCTGCATCATTTACAAATTTAAAACAGAAACATACTGATTTCACTTTGTATTTACACATTGCTAGGCATTTACTGCTCAGTCCCATAGGTCGTTTTGTTTGATTCAGCCCGATTGTTTTATACCTGTAAGCCCCACATACTTTTTTTTTTTTGGTCTAAAAGCACTTATGCGAATAGACGTTAAAAGAAATAACGAACGAACGAACACATGTTGACCTGGGAGATCAGAGAAATCTCCACATCTTTGCCTGTCAGGCGGAGGTGTTTAGGCGGATCGAACCCAAGACCTTCAGGATTGATCATCATCATCATCATTATTATCATCATTATCATCTGTCCTGCTGCATGGTGTTGGCGATCATGGCCCTCCATACGTATCTATCTTTTGTCGCTTCCCACTCTTTCTGTCTTCGTCCACTC
>JAPXFY010002487.1:12500-27033 GCA_030674185.1 Monoplex corrugatus
TGTATGTATGTATGTATGTATGTATATATGTATGTATATATGTATGTATGTATGTATGTATTTATATGTATGTATTTATATGTATGTATGTATGTATATATGTATGTATGTATGTATATATGTATGTATGTATATATGTATGTATGTATGTATGTATATATGTATGTATGTATGTATGTATGTATGTATGTATATATGTATGTATGTATGTAAGTATGTATGTATGTATGTATGTATGTATGTATGTATGTATGTATATATGTATGTATGTATGTATGTATATATGTATGTATATATTTATGTATGTATGTATACATATATGTATGTATGTAAGTATGTGTGTATGTATGTATGTATGTATGTATATATGTATGTATGTATGTATGTATATATGTATGTATGTATGTATGTATGTATGTATTTATGTTTGTATGTATGTATTTATGTTTGTATGTATGTATGTATGTATGTATGTATGTATGTAAAAGGCGAAAGATTTTCTCGTTAATTGAAGAGAAACCAGAGAGAAACCAGTTAAGGGAGAAGAGTGGCAGAATGGTTCAGACGTTCGCCTGCCAATAACTAAACACGAGGTTCCAGGGTTCGCTCCCCGTAGAGGCCTCGACTTTTCTCCCCAGTTTGACTGGAAAATCGAACTGAATGTCTAGTCCTTCGGAATGGGACGAAAATGAGTCCGACCCATGTGCCTCTTGGCTGGCTGCGCACGCTGAAGATCCCACGGCATTTGAGAATCGTGAAGAGCAGGGCATTGCCCGACTAGCTGCCTTGGTAAAAATCATTGGAGAAGATAGGTTGATTTCCCAGGTCCTACCCCTTTGTAGACGCATGCAAAAGGGACTTAGAAGCTCAGGGATTGACCCAGGCTCTTGGGAGACTCTGGCGGAAGACAGGGCAGCGTGGAGGACAGCCGTTCAGCAAGGCATTGTGAATGCGGAGAGGAGGAGAGCAGAAAGCGCAGATGAGAAAAGGGCTCTTCGCAAGCAACGTTCCAGAAACCAGACAACAGCGACTCAATTTGTATGTGGCAGATGTGACAGAGATTGCCACTCAAGAATCGGCCTGCACAGCCACAGCAGAAAGTGCACGTCATGACCACAACACCTCCTGGTGCAGACAATCATCTCCTGAGATGTAAAGAGGCCGACACCCCTTGAAAACCAATTAGCCTCTTTGCCTTTCTGAAATATTGGTTAAAAAAATCTTGGTATGTATGTATGTATGTATATGGGTGGATGTGTCAAGCTGCCTAAATTGAGAAAACGCCAACACATTCGAATTGCCACTCGAATCCAGCCACCAACCACCAACCAATCAATCAAGCATTCAACCAACCACTCCATCGATCAATCAGTCAATCGATTGTTCATTGAATGGCCATCCAATCAGTGACGTTGTCAGTCAGCCAATGGTTCAATCAATCGAGAAACCGAGCAACAAGCTAAGTAGTCAGTCAGTCAACCAGTCAATAATTCAACCAATCAGCCAGTCAGTCAACCAGTCAGTCAACCAGTCAGTCAGTCAATCAGTCAGCAAACCAGCCGTCTAGCCAGTCAGTAATTCAACTAATCAGTCAGTCAGTCGGCCAGTCAGTCAGTCAGTTAGTAAGTCAATCAATCAGTCAGTCAGCTGATCAACCAGTTAGTCCTCGATCATTCATTGACTCACTCACTCACTCACCCGAATTCACTCACTCACTCAACCAACCAACCAACCAACCAACCAACCAACCAACCAGTAGGTACCAGATATATACCAGCGATGCAACACCTCTCACAGATCACAGTGTGTGTGTGTGTGTGTGTGTGTGTGTGTGTGTGTGTGTGTGTGTGTGTGTGTGTGTGTGTGTGTGTGTGTGTGTGTGTGTGTGTGTGTGTGTGTGTGTGTGTGTGTGTGTGTGTGTGTGTGTGCATCTTTCAAGACTTGTCTCGTTTCTTTTCTTTGCTGTCCATGGAACTCGTAACATTCTTCATCATCATCATCATCATCAGGTGCCCTGCCGCATGGCGTTGGCGACCGTGGACTTCCAACCATCTCTATCTCTCGTTGCCCCCAGCATCTCCCCCACCCTCCTCATTCCCAGCTACTCTGCAAGTCTGTCCAGCATTCTCTCCCTGGGTCTACCTGGTGCTCTCTTTCCCTCCAGCTTTCCCGTTGTGACCAGGTGCTCCAAATCCCCCTTCCTCACAAAATGGCCGATAAATGTTCCTTGTCTTTTCCTAATCTTCCTTATGAGTGATCTACTTGTGTCTGCCTCCATCAAGACTGTCTCGTTTGTTTTCTTTGCTGTCCATGGAACTCTCAACATTCTTCTTAGAAACCACATCTCGGCTGCCTCAATTTTGCTCTGGCTTTGCTTGCTGACTGTCCACGCCTCGCATCCGTACAACAGTATTGGTTCTATATAACATTCAAGGACTCTCTTTCTTATATAGATGAAGAAGAATGTTGTTACGAGTTCCATGGACAGCTTTCTAACATTCTTCTTAGAAATCATATTTCAGCTACCTCAGTCCACACCTCCTAGTCCTACGCACCTGAAACTCAATGTAAGTTTCTTTAATGAGGCCATTGTTATGAAGTGCTGGTCCAGGAAGAACTTGAGGCATCTGCGACCTGTGGCGTATTGGAAAACCGTTAGCTTATTTCTATCTATCTACTTCTCTATCTATTTAAACCATTGTTAGTTTATTTCTACCTATCTACTTCTGTATCTGTCTATTTGTCTAGCTGTCTGTCTGTCTGCCTGTCTATCTATCTGTCTATCTATCTATCTATCTATCTATCTATCTGTCTATCTATCTATCTATCTATCTGTCTGTCTGTCTGCCTGCCTATCTGCCTGTTTATCTATCTGTCTATCTATCTGTCTATCTATCTATCTATCTATCTATTTGACTGTCTGTCTGTCTATCCGTCTGTCTGTGTATCTGTCTGTCCGCCTGTCTGTCTATCTATCTGCTGTCTATCTGTCTGTCTGTCTGTCTGTCTTTCTATCTACCTATTTATCTGTTTATCTATTTCTCAGTCTATCCGTCTGTCTGTCTATTTGTCTATGACTCTATGTATCTGTCTATCCGTCTGTCTATACATATATCTGTGTCTGTCTGTCTGTCTATCTATCTATCTATCTATCTATCTATCTGTCTGTCTGTCTGTCTGTCTATGTATGTATGTATGTATGTATGTATCTATCTATCTATCTATCTATTTACTTATCTATCTATCAATTTACTTATCTATCTATCTATCTATCTATCTATCTATATGTCTATCCATCCATCCATCCATCTATCTATCTATCTATCTATCTATCTATCTGTCTGTCTGTCTGTCTATCTTTCTGTCTTTCTGTCTGTCTATCTATCTATAATTATGTCTAACTAACTATCTATCGATCTATCTATTTCTTCATTCATATCTATTTATCTATCGTTTATTCAGTTATTTATCTACCTATCTGTTTATTCCTTCAATCTTTGGTACACCTTTTTTACAGGTGACGCCCTGTTTTACACCTTTTTTACAGGTGACGCCCTGTTCTACACCTTTTTTTTACAGGTGACGCACTGTTTTACACCTTTTTTACAGGTGACGCCCTGTTCTACACCTTTTTTTTACAGGTGACGCCCTGTTTTACACCTTTTTTACAGGTGACGCCCTGTTCTACACCTTTTTTTTACAGGTGACGCACTGTTTTACACCTTTTTTTTTTACAGGTGACGCCATGTTTTACACCTTTTTCTACAGGCGACGCCCTGTTTTACACCTTTTTTACAGGTGACGCCCTGTTTTACACCTTTTTTACAGGTGACGCCCTGTTTTACACCTATTTTACAGGTGACGTCCTGTTTTTCCACTGCAACCTGCTTCACTGCAGCGACACGAACCACTCTGAAACAAAGCGCTGGGTACTAATCCCTTGCTACAACAAGGCCACCAATAACCCTGTGAAGATCCATCATCACCCATGCTACACCAAGCTCCACAAGGTGATTGTTGAATCTATTTGTTTGTTGTAACCCGTCACCATCATCATCATCACCATCATCATCATCATCTCCCTGGGTCTACCCGGTGCTCTCTTTCCCTCCAGCTTTCCCGTTGTGACCAGGTGCTCCAAATCCCCCTTCCTCATAAAATGGCCTATAAATGTTGCCTGTCTTTTCCTAATCTTCCTTATGAGTAATCTACTTGTGTCTGCCTCCATCAAGACTGTCTCGTTTGTTTTCTTTGCTGTCCATGGAACTCTCAACATTCTTCTTAGAAACCACATCCCCTCATGCAAAATAACAGCAAATGTCACAACCTTGACACAGGTTGATAAATTCAAATACCTGAGAACGATCATTACATCAGACGGCAGATGCACATCAGAAATAGCCGGCAGAATCAGCTAAGCCAAAACAGCATTCAAGAAGATGACAAGCATTCTTACCAACAAATGCCTGTCAATTAACATCAGGAAGAGAGTTCTTGAATGTTATATAGAACCAATACTGTTGTACGGATGCAAGGCGTGGACAGTCAACAAACAAAGCCAGAACAAGATTGAGTTTTCTGTGCTTCACTAAAAAGTCTGATTATGTTTAATGCGCATTGAGTCCAAGTAAGTTTGGAGTATATCACTAGACAAGAACGGTTTGTCTTTATGATATTAATTTAAAATTCTCCTCTGATTGTTCTCGTTGTTACCAGGTGCCAGACTCTGCTATCCGTGAGTGCCGTAACTACACTGACCTGAGCGGCAAGGAGTTCCTGGACCCCAAGACTGACCGTACCACTGATGTCACCGCCAACAAATCACCCGCCTAACTGACTCTGAAGTCACTGACGTCGTTCTCAATTCTGTTAAAAACTTGTTGAAGACACCAATGACGGACTGATACAAAAATAAGATATAAAAACCTTTAAGATAGGTAGGACTTTTAGACGATGCCAACACGTAGCATAGGGCTTATGTGCAGGCTTAAGGGTTATGTCATCATCAGTTTGATCTTCTCCATCATAGAAAATGCGAACCTTAGAGTGGTCAAACAAAACAACTGAACTGGTATTTGTGTGACAACGTTTTCAAATGGGAAAGTTGTCAGTAGGCCAAACAGCTTGAGTTTTCTATTCTCCACTTAAAGTTTGGTTATGTGTATTGCACAGCAAGTTGAAATGAGTGTGGAGATCAGTGCTAGATAAGGACGGTTTGTACAAGTGTTTTGTCGTGTGAGTACTGCTTCAAAGAATACTTGGACAAGATGACTGTGGAATAATTTAGATCATGCAGCGGCTTCCAATTTGGACTACTTTGTGTTCAAATCTACCTATCTATCTATCTATGGCGTATTGGAAAACCGTTAGTTTATTTCTTATCAATCTACTTCTCTATCTATTTAAACCATTGTTAGTTTATTTCTACCTATCTACTTCTCTATCTATTTAAACCATTGTTAGTTTATTTCTTATCTATCTACTTCTCTATCTATATAAACCATTGTTAGTTTATTTCTTATCTATCTATTTGTCTATTTGTCTAGCTGTCTGTCTGTCTGTCTGTCTATCTATCTGTCTGTCTATAGGTTGCAGTGGAAAAACAGGGCATCACTGGGTTAGCTGGTAGCTAGTATTTTGCTTGATGTCTTCGTAATGTTGCTAAGATTTACAGGAAATGGGGAAAAAAATAAATGGCTACATTCATCGCCTGACCAAACAGACCGAGAACGAACAAGAAGTTAAACCTTACAACTAACTACATATTAACCAAGAACGTGTTTTTAATTGATGGACCTTTCGTCTCATCAGTACCGTGAATTAGTTTGGACTATTTAAATAAAGCACTTGAATTATTGGCTCGTTGATTGTTGACATATGTCTTACGTTCAGTCTGTTCACATAAGTGCTTTTAGACAACAACAACAACAACAACAAATTGTAGGTGGGACTTACAGGTTGGATCAAAGAAAACGACCTATGGGACTGTGCAGTAAATGCCTAGCAATGTGTAAATACAAAGTAAAATCAGTATGTTTCTGTTTTAAATTTGTAAATGATACATGGAAATAAGGTAGCATTTGCTGACAACACAAAAGGTGTTTAATTGTTATATAATCATTACAGATACATTTGATGGTTTTACTGAACTTAGTTCGAAGTGAGTTGAGAGATAATCTGTAAGCTAAAGTTATTTCTAATCTCGTAAAACCCTGGTAATTTACGATGAAGGGGCGAAGGTCACGTTGAACTTTTATTGTGTTTTCTAATTTAGCATTCATTTCATGTTCAGAGAGTGGTACTTCAAGTTTAGTACTGCCAGCCCTATTCAATGCTGCACTTTTAGCTATTCTGTCGACCCGATCATTAGGTATGATACCACAGTGTGATGGGATCCAACAAAAAGTAACTTGTGTATTATTTGTTATTAAACAATGAATTAGAAAGCTTATCTCAAATATTAACGTACTATTTACTTTATATTCGCAACTTTTTAGGGATTATAATGCATATTTCGAATCTACACATAATAAGATACTAAACAAAGGTATGGGTAGATCTGCTATATATTTCAGTGCCATCAGGATGGCAACTAATTCAGAAGTGAAGATTGAATGCCCCCGTTCAGTCTGTATTGCATGCATGGTGTGGTCATTTTGCAACTTAAAATAGTAAAACAGCAATTGCCACCGAGAAGTTGAATTGTTCGGAATGAAGATGCCCGCTGTCCATTCTACATAGAAGCATGGATGTCGACATTTACATCAGAATTATACTTGATATTGATAGTTCTGAACAGTGTCAGTAGTCTCCCTTACGCCATCTACAACATATTGTTATATGTTCTGAACAATATCAGTAGTCTCCCTTACGCCATCTACAACATATTGTTATATGTTCTGAACAATGTCAGTAGTCTCCCTTACGCCATCTACAACATATTGTTATATGTTCTGAACAATATCAGTAGTCTCCCTTACGCCATCTACAACATATTGTTATATGTTCTGAACAATGTCAGTAGTCTCCCTTACGCCATCTACAACATATTGTTATATGTTCTGAACAATGTCAGTAGTCTCCCTTACGCCATCTACACATATTGTTATATGTTCTGAACAGTGAGAGTAGTCTCCCTTACGCCATCTACACATATTGTTATATGTTTTGAACAATGTCAGTAGTCTCCCTTACACCATCTACAACATATTGTTACATGTTGACTCTACATCAGTGTTGTTTAGTTTGAAACAACGTGGAGATTAAATTCGAAATGATACTGTCTTTGAAATCAAATAATAAATCCGTTACATTTCATCGAGTGTTGTAAACATCAAATTTTCTGGGTCCCCTCACAAGTATAGACTTCACTGGAATGGCATTTCTTACAAATTAACTAAAGAGATTACGTTGCATAATGTAAATTCTGGAGAAAAAAAACCAGAAATCTACATATAGGACTATCATTCAGTTTATGAAATTACTTCCTTGTCAGAAAGATCAGTTTATGCTAGTTTCTGAAATACTGAGGGTCTGATCCCTGGCGTCATCGACTAAGAATTGAGCCAAAAAGTATATGTATTCGTTTACGAGTGTAAAAGTAGTATCTGTCTCTCAACTGTTGTTTGAATGTCCCATGTTACTTACGGTGTGTAAAAATAGCAATTTCAATATTTTTCCTATAATAACATGGAGATATCCCTCACAACAACAAAAATGACTTTGTTCAGATTATCCAATTAATTCTCAGATCACCTGTTGGAATAATGTTATAAACTGTTGTATGATTTAATTGTTGTCAGTTATTATTTGATCTGATTGTTACAAATTGTCTCTGATTTATTTGTTATATATAAATCGTAATTTGATTTGATTGCTATAAATCATTAGTCGTAGTTTGTTTTAATTGTCATGGATTGTTTAATTGCTCTAATTCATATTCAATTTAATTATCATAGATTGTTGTTTGATTTAAATACTGTAGATTATTATTTGATTTTGATTGTTATAAATTATTTGATTTAATTATTATCAATTGTAATTTTTACCTTGTCTAATTTTTACAGATTGTTATTTGATTGTCACAATTGTTACTTGATATATTTTGTAATTGTAATAAGATAGGATTGTTATGAGTTGTTATTCGATTTATTTGTTTTAAATTGCTCTAAACAGTCGTTTGATTTAATTGCTATAAGTTGGTATTTGATTTAATTGTTATGAATTGTTGAGTGATTTAATTATTACAAATAGTTATTGGATTTAGTCGTTATAAATTGATATGTGATTTGTTGATTGATTTAATTTCTGTTATTTTTGGTTGATCTAATTTAAATTAACCCTTCTTCTCCTCAATCCAATTTTTCTGTCTAAAGAAAGGGACACTTGTCAGCACGCTTTTAGATGAAACGTTTCTTCCTTCCATTATCTAATAATTATGCACTGTGTTCATTTACGCAAGGTGGAAAAATATGTAACAAGTAAATCACCTGAAAAGCTTGAACAACTGATTTTTGTTTCACGTTTTTGCTTGTGTGTTTTCTTTTTTTTTCCTTTGGTTTCTTTGTCTATCTGTCCGTCTGTCTGTCTGTCTATCTGTCCGTCTGTCTGTCTGTCTGTCTGTCTGTCTGTCATAAATCTGCTTTGAGTGCCTCTTCGCTAATTTTGTTGTCTTATTTCTGATTCCAGTTTTGTTCATGTCTATCTTGGTCTCATCATTCCGATTTCAACTGTTTCATCATCATCATCATCATCATCATCATCATCATCATCATCATCATCAGGTGCCCTGCCGCACCATGGACCTCCAACCATCTCTATCTCTCGTTGCCCCTAGCATCTCCCCCACGCTCCTCATCCCCAGCCACTCTGCAAGTCCGTCCAGCATTCTCTCCCTGGGTCTACCTGTTGCTCTCTTTCCCTCCAGCTTTCCCGTTGTGACCAGGTGCTCCAAATCCCCCTTCCTCATAAAATGGCCTATAAATGTTGCCTGTCTTTTCCTAATCTTCCTTATGAGTGATCTACTTGTGTCTGCCTCCATCAAGACTGTCTCGTTTGTTTCCTTTGCTGTCCATGGAACTCTCAACATTCTTCTGACAAACCACATCTGGGCTGCCTCAATCTTGCTCTGGCTTTGCTTGACTGTCCACGCCTCACATCCGTACAACAGTATTGGTTCTATATAACATTCAAGGACTCTCTTTCTGATGTTAATTGATAGGCATTTGTTGGTAAGAATGCTTGTCATCTTCTTGAATGCTGTTTTGGCTTGGCCGTTTCTGCCAGCTATTTCTGATGTGCATCTGCCGTCTGATGAAATGACCGTTCCCAGGTATTTGAACTTATTAACCTGTGTCAAGGTTGTACCATTTGCTGTTATTTTGCATGAGGGGATTTCATGTTTTTTTCAGGTGTTTGCTTCAACGAAATGTAGTTTTATTTTCACATGTTCACAAACTTTGGATTGAACACGTGGGCCTGGTTGATTCCTTCGATAGAGCTATGGACTGAAGATCGGACGTCTGGTGTTCAATCCCAGCCCGCAGAGTTCAAAACTGGCTGAGTTCTCTGCCATTTTAATTTTTCCATAATTGGTGCTCTTTCAGTGTGTCATGGGTATAGTACCTCTTTCAGTATGTCATGGGTATAGTACCTCTTTCAGTGTGTCATGAGTATAGTACCTCTTTCAGTATGTCATGGGTATAGTACCTCTTTCAGTGTGTCATGAGTATAGTACCTCTTTCAGTATGTCATGGGTATAGTACCTCTTTCAGTATGTCATGGGTATAGTACCTCTTTCAGTGTGTCATGGGTATAGTACCTCTTTCAGTGTGTCATGGGTATAGTACCTCTTTCAGTGTGTCATGGGTATAGTACCTCTTTCAGTGTGTCATGGGTATAGTACCTCTTTCAGTGTGTCATGAGTATAGTACCTCTTTCAGTATGTCATGGGTATAGTACCTCTTTCAGTGTGTCATGGGTATAGTACCTCTTTCAGTGTGTCATGGGTATAGTACCTCTCAGTGTATCATGGGTATAGTACCTCTTTCAGTGTGTCATGAGTATAGTACCTCTTTCAGTGTGTCATGGGTATAGTACCTCTTTCAGTGTATCATGGGTATAGTACCTCTTTCAGTGTATCATGGGTATAGTACCTCTTTCAGTGTGTCATGGGTATAGTACCTCTTTCAGTGTGTCATGAGTGTAGTACCTCTTTCAGTGTGTCATGAGTATAGTACCTCTTTCAGTGTGTCATGAGCATAGTACCTCTTTCAGTGTGTCATGAGTATAGTACCTCTTTCAGTGTGTCACGGGTATAGTACCTCTTTCAGTGTGTCATGAGTATAGTACCTCTTTCAGTGTGTCATAGTATAGTACCTCTTTCAGTGTGTCATGAGTATAGTACCTATTTCAGTGTGTCATGAGTATAGTACCTCTTTCAGTGTGTCATGGGTATAGTACCTCTTTCAGTGTGTCATGGGTATAGTACCTCTTTCAGTGTGTCATGGGTATAGTACCTCTTTCAGTGTGTCATGGGTATAGTACCTCTTTCAGTGTGTCATGGGTATAGTATGTCTTCAGTGTGTCATCAGTATAGTACCTCTTTCAGTGTGTCATCAGTATAGTACCTCTTTCAGTGTGTCATCAGTATAGTACCTCTTTCAGTGTGTCATGGGTATAGTACCTCTTTCAGTGTGTCATGGGTATAGTACCTCTTTCAGTGTGTCATGGGTATAGTACCTCTTTCAGTGTGTCACGGGTATAGTACCTCTTTCAGTGTGTCACGGGTATAGTACCTCTTTCAGTGTGTCATGGGTATAGTACCTCTTTCAGTGTGTCACGGGTATAGTACCTCTTTCAGTGTGTCATGGGTATAGTACCTCTTTCAGTGTGTCATGAGTGTAGTACTTCTTTCAGTGTGTCATGGGTATAGTACCTCTTTCAGTGTGTCATGAGTATAGTACCTCTTTCAGTGTGTCATGGGTATAGTACCTCTTTCAGTGTGTCACGGGTATAGTATCTCTTTCAGTGTGTCATGGGTATAGTACCTATTTCAGTGTGTCATGTCATGGGTATAGTACCTCTTTCAGTGTGTCATGAGTATAGTACCTATTTTAGTGTGTCATGTCATGGGTATAGTACCTCTTTCAGTGTGTCATGGGTATAGTACCTCTTTCAGTGTCATGGGTATACTACCTCTTTCAGTGTGTCATGAGTATAGTACCTCTTTCAGTGTGTCATGGGTATAGTACTTCTTTCAGTGTGTCATGGGTATAGTACCTCTTTCAGTGTGTCATGGGTATAGTACCTCTTTCAGTGTGTCATGGGTATAGTACCTTTCAGTGTGTCATGGGTATAGTACCTCTTTCAGTGTGTCATGAGTGTAGTACCTTTCAGTGTGTCATGAGTATAGTACCTGTTTCGGTGTGTCATGAGTGTAGTACCTCTTTCAGTGTGTCATGGGTATAGTACTTCTTTCAGTGTGTCATGAGTGTAGTACCTTTCAGTGTGTCATGGGTATAGTACCTCTTTCAGTGTGTCATGAGTATAGTACCTCTTTCAGTGTGTCATGGGTATAGTACCTCTTTCAGTGTGTCATGGGTATAGTACCTCTTTCAGTGTGTCATGAGTGTAGTACCTCTTTCAGTGTGTCATGAGTATAGTACCTCTTTCAGTGTGTCATGGGTATAGTACCTCTTTCAGTGTGTCACGGGTATAGTATCTCTTTCAGTGTGTCATGGGTATAGTACCTATTTCAGTGTGTCATGTCATGGGTATAGTACCTCTTTCAGTGTGTCATGAGTATAGTACCTATTTTAGTGTGTCATGTCATGGGTATAGTACCTCTTTCAGTGTGTCATGGGTATAGTACCTCTTTCAGTGTCATGGGTATACTACCTCTTTCAGTGTGTCATGAGTATAGTACCTCTTTCAGTGTGTCATGGGTATAGTACTTCTTTCAGTGTGTCATGGGTATAGTACCTCTTTCAGTGTGTCATGGGTATAGTACCTCTTTCAGTGTGTCATGGGTATAGTACCTTTCAGTGTGTCATGGGTATAGTACCTCTTTCAGTGTGTCATGAGTGTAGTACCTTTCAGTGTGTCATGAGTATAGTACCTGTTTCGGTGTGTCATGAGTGTAGTACCTCTTTCAGTGTGTCATGGGTATAGTACTTCTTTCAGTGTGTCATGAGTGTAGTACCTTTCAGTGTGTCATGGGTATAGTACCTCTTTCAGTGTGTCATGAGTATAGTACCTCTTTCAGTGTGTCATGGGTATAGTACCTCTTTCAGTGTGTCATGGGTATAGTACCTCTTTCAGTGTGTCATGAGTGTAGTACCTCTTTCAGTGTGTCATGGGTATAGTACCTCTTTCAGTGTGTCATGAGTATAGTACCTCTTTCAGTGTGTCATGAGTATAGTACCTCTTTCAGTGTGTCATGAGTATAGTACCTCTTTCAGTGTGTCATGAGTCCAGTACCTCTTTCAGTGTGTCATGAGTCCAGTACCTCTTTCAGTGTGTCATGAGTCCAGTACCTCTTTCAGTGTGTCATGAGTCCAGTACCTCTTTCAGTGTGTCATGGGTATAGCACCTTCTCACCTCCCCCACTCCCCGTTTCAAAACCTTCCCAGTGCACAGGGTTTTGTGCAAGTTCATAGGGTCTGCTACATAATTGCTAACAGATTTAGGCGGAGCGCATATGGAACTGACCGAGCGCGATGAATCATCATCATCATCATCATCATCCATTGAGTGTCCACAACCATCCAGTTGATTATTCTGACACTTGTGGGGGCAGACGCAAAAAAAAAAGGTCATTGTAGGAGGCTGCAAACGCATACAGTACAAACTAGACACCATGTGCTACAAAAGCCTCAATAACGCAGCCCCCGATTACCTGTCAAGCTTACTTGAGATCTATGTTTCCTCACGTACCCTCCGCTCTGCCTCCGATCCTCTGACTTTTCGCTTTCCACGCACTAAGCTCAATACCTATGGTCCACGAGCCTTCTCTGTTTCTGGTCCACTTCCTGGAACAAACTTCCTCTCTCAGTCCGTCAGCAGCCTACTTTTGTCTCCTTCAAGTCCGCTCTCAAAACTCACCTTTTCTCCTCTGCATAAAATCCTGACCTCATTCAACCCCCTCTGCAGCCTGTCTCCATTCGAAGGGGAATCACATTGTAATATATAATTGTAGATAATACTCTCTCTATAATTTTCCATTGCTTTTATTCTTTCTCCCCATTTATAGCTATGCGTGTGTGGGTGTGTGTGTGTGCGTGCGTGTGTGTGCGTGCGTGCGTGTGTGTCTGTTTCAGCGCTTAGATTTGATTTTATCAAGATTTTGCACTATATAAGTATTGTAATTATTATTAATACGTCAAGAGTTTCTGATGACACAGCAGCCTCTGTCGAGTTTTCGTTCCACTCCTGGATGGTACGTGGCAGGAATGAGTTCTGTCGGTAGTCCCGAACACACTGTAAGCGGTTGAGCTTGTTGGAAGTGACATCTTCTGTCTCGTGATGTTGCAGCCTCTAAGTTTTGGTTTTCCATCAGACACAAGAGCCTTTCCAAAATCCACATTCGCCAACCCGTGCCGGATCTTTTACAGCATGGCGAGCTGTGCGATCTTCCTACGGCTCTGTAACGGTGTCCAACCTAGTTCCCTGGTCATTTGTTGGACACTTGCGTATCGATGATGATGATCATCATCAGGTGCCCTGCCGCATGGCGTTGGCGATCATGGACTTCCATCTGTCTCTATCTCTCGTTGCCCCTAGCATCTCTCCCAACCCCCTCGTCCCCAGCCACTATGCAAGTCCGTCCAGCATTTTCTCCCTGGGTCTACCCGGTGCTCTCTTTCCCTCCAGCTTTCCCGTTCTGACCAGGTGCTCCAAATCCCCCTTCCCCATAAAATGGCCTATAAATGTTGCCTGTCTTTTCCTAATGTTCCTTATGAGTGATCTACTTGTGTCTGCCTCCATCAAGACTGTCTCGTTTGTTTCTTTTGCTGTCCATGGAAGTATCGATGATACTTGTTGTTTACGAAGCGAGCTGCCCTGCGTTGCACTGCCTCGATGGTGGTGATGTGATCGTTTGTGTACGGGTCCCGTCTTGAACAAACTTAACTCCTAATAAATCCAACCTTTAATATCTTAATGTGGTTTGTGCTTAAAATGTTGTTACCGATAATCATGCAATTCTCTATTTTCAGGGTTTAAAACGTTCCGCGTCTGGGCGGAATTCAGCGATTTCGGTTTGTAAAAAAAAAAAAAAAAAAAAAGGAGCAAGGCATCCGCGATCGGCTTGCAAGCATTCATAGTAACGGCGTGCAAGTTATGGCCCCTGATTTTTCCGGACCCCCCCTAGTTTCAGTGTTTTTTTCCTCCTCCTGTTTTAAGCCCTGTATACTATAATTTAAGGATGTCATCAACCTATTAAACGACAATAACTGTAGGTAGATATCTTTCTATTAATGAAGAAGATTGGGAAAGGAAAAGCAATATTTGTAGGACGTTTTATGATGGAAGA
>JAPXFY010002488.1:0-25000 GCA_030674185.1 Monoplex corrugatus
TAATGAACTAGTAGTTATGTCATGGGAAATGAAATGACACATATGAAGCCTGGTACTTTCTGGTAATTAGAACCCTCTGAGGAAAATAGCTGGGATCCATGTAATATATCATAGTGTTGTCTACCCATTTACAAACTGACTGTACATGAAAGATACCAAACGCCAGCCACAAGTTAGACCAACATAAAGTTTATTTTCTGAAGAATAATCTATACGTCTCATCATACCCCTTTGAAGTCGACCCATTCTTTTTCGGTTTTGAACGATGCCAGGTTACCTCCAGACTTCTTACACTCTGCTTGTGCTCGTTCATCTTCATGAACGAGAGGCCAGAAAAAATCTGAATGCATTTGTTATGTAACGACATCCACTGTACACAACCCTCAATATCAGAAGGACAGTGTTCCTTTTCATGCTCTCCTATTGGACACACATGTTTGAACTGGCAGTACAGATTTTGTGCAGCATTCCATATGTCATCATGTAACAACTGAATAAGTTATGGACTATTGGTGATGGATCTCTACCCTTTGAATGAAATGTAAACAACACAAAAACGTAAACAAGTTCAATTGTCATGCCAGGTGGGACATTGAAATTGACTTGTACTCGTGTTGTATTAAACACTTTCACCGGAATATTTTGATCATGACATGCAGATATAATATGCTAGGTACCGTTTGTGTTTTTTGTGATATATTTTGACGTAAGCCTGACAAGAATCTGTGACAGCCAGTTTCTTAACTCTAATTGTGACCAGTATGTCAACAGGTACTTTCACGTCTTTCCAATAATCCAAGTACCCCAAAATAAGACTTTTTGGAATGAAAGACTTAACATATCCAGAATAAATGACGTATTATGTACAGAGAAAATCTTTGTTCTTGTTTCTCTAAAACGCAGATAGTCTCGGGCTCGTTATATTGTGACACGTACAAGTGGTTTGTGCTGGAACATAAATATTTTTGTTCACTCATAGAAATACATGTTACAAAAAAGTCCGCAGATTTTGGATCTGGAGCCAGAATGAAGGCAAGCTGTCATACATGTACATTTTTGAAAGGGGAAAATTACATATTCGTCTGTCCCTTGAAACACTGGCACGAACCATTATAAGCTTACCACGTGGTATTTTCTATGTGTAAATGACAGAAAGTTTGGGAATCCTGACACCTCCCATATACAACTCCTTGGCCTGATGTAAAACCCAGTGTCATGTTATCACAGTCTGTCATGTTTCATAGAACATTATTTCTGTGTTGGTCTGCTTGGCAAAGTATTTCACACCTGGACAGAATCTTCTGATATCAGGCCAATTTTGTTCAGTGAGGTTGTTGATGCTACTGCTGTTATTCTTGTCATAACTGTTACTCGTGCTTTTGTTCCTGAGGTAAAGTTGTTATTGATGTCATTATTGTAATGATCACTGATTTATGTTTATCATCGTTTTTATTTGTTTCTTTTAGGTGCCATTCTTTTTGTTCATGTTGCTCTTTCTGTGATCTCTGCTGTCATCGCTTTCACCCCTTATGTTGTTTTCTTCTTCCCCTTTGCTTTTGATGTTATTATTATCAATGCTTCTATTTTTATGTCCTCCACTGTGGCTGGTATCTATATTGTTAGGGATTTTACATGCTTATATTTACTGCTGATGCTGGTGATATTGCTGTTGTTATGATTATCATTAATGTTTGCTTTATTGTTATAACTGAATCTGTTGTTCTCATTTTTATGGTTATTGTACGTGATGTTAATATATGTTGTACTGTGTCTACTATCAGTGGCCAGTGTACTAGATTCATTTATGGCACATCCTCTAGGACTATGAAGGTGAAGAGAATCATTGTCAATGCCAAGAAATATGGCAAAGAATGGATTTATTATGTGACCACAACAGCTGGACTTGAGCTCTGTAGAGCCATCGTGGTCCTTCAATGTTTCTGTTCATCATCAGTTTTGACAAATTTCTTGGCGTTCACTACCACCAGCATCCTTTGTCACTCACTGCATCTACATTTATGCAGAACTGGACACAAATTTGAGCTATGTCTAATTTCATCCCACGATGATTATAATCATTTCAATTCGCATTACCAAGTTTGTAAATGTGTGGATAGACTGGTTGGCAGATCAGAGGTTGGATATATCAGATGGGTACACAAAGTAGGCAGGCAGGACGCAGGTAGGACAGTTCGACATAAGCACATGACTACATTACAAAATAACATCCAGAGAGAATATTTGAATTGATAGTTTCAAAAGGAAAAGTGCAGTATTTCCTTTTGTTTTGTACTTTTCCTTTCTTTCAAGGGCCTCAATGTCTCTGTGAATACTCGTTTTGCATGTGTTGGACTTGGCCCAGTGAGTTCTCTTCTCATCCATTTTTTCTGCAAAAATCTGAAAAGAAGTGATTCATGGTTAATTAAAACTAAATGAATGAAACACCTGTTTGCGTGTTAAGCTTAGCTCAATATAGTCGTGGTTGGGTGTCGTTTTTAAAGTGTTGTTAGCCCTGATATGGCTCCAGTAATTAACTGGGTATTAGCAATATGAATCAAATATGAACAAGCCGTAGTTTTTCTAATGTTCTTGAATGAAAAAAATACACGCTGTTCACTATGAAAACAATTCCGTCATACTGTTCTGTGTTACCATCACAGGATCACTGCATAATTCCTGCCCGCTCACAGATCTACTCTACAAAGAAACCGTTCACAGCAGCTATCAGTCCACTCACAAAAACTTGAAGTTGACATCTACCTAACAGAAACATCTTACATCGTTTGACCATTTACAAAGCACTTGAAGAAGAAGACAATTACCTGACACAGGAACAAGTCATAGCATTTGTGTGTCCACTCGATGACGTAAGCAAGGTCAAACCTATCAGTTCTCTCTTTTTTCAGTGACTCTCTCGTATTACAACTATTTTTACTTGTATATAGTCATTACTCGGAACTTCAAAGAGATTTTTTTTTATACACACACATGTAGGTAACCAATGAAGTGATAGAGACAGTTTCCAGCAGTGGTGGCTTAGGGAGAAAGGATGGTTTCCAAGGTTTCCAGACATTTCCAGCTGGGTGGATTAGGGAGAAAGAGTGGTTCCAGCGTTTCTAGACCACCCTCCTCCCATAAACTGTCCATGAGTTGAATTGCCGTTGAGGAGATACTTCTAAGGAAAGTAATGTGAGAAACGTTTTTTAAGTTAAAGCAAATGACATGACTTCATCAACAGAGCGTACCAAATGACTGATATCTTAATCCTCCAGAAAACACTTTCCCTGATGGGAAGCATGATCCTGGAGCCCCGCTACATTTCTGTGAAACACAGCCGCACGCTCCCAACTGAGACATCAAGCCGCTTCTGTGGCCAGTTTGGATTTTTCTGTTAAGAACTTAGTTTTCCTAGTTCATTCTAGGCCAGGCAATCTGTACTTCTCCTGAGTGCTCTACATAAGGAAGGGACCTTTGGTCCTGGCTAATTGCTAAGATGTCTTTGTCTGAAGCATGAATTTCTTTTCTATATTTTTGCTTTACTTCGGAATTATCATGTTCTACTTGATAGTTAGCGTGTGTCAAATGGCTGATGTGATGCGTCTAGTGTTGGCTAGTGACTGCGTGCTTGTCACCTCTCACTTTCAGCCTGCTCTACAAGCTAGCACCGCTGTCTGCAGCTATGCGAAAAGGAGAGCAGATTGCGTAAGTCTCTTTCAGTCTGTCATAGCCTCTCCATCAGCAAGCCCTATGTTATGCCTCCTCGTGGCGACATGTGGTAAGTGAGCATCTCACGGACTCAGGCTAAAACTCAAGGGACTCAGAGGAGGTCTGGCCCTCAGAGTTTTAGCCTGAGTAAGCCGTTTGACAGCCAAAGAAAAAATTGAAGATAACGACGTAAACAGGGGCTCCTATGGAGCACCTTTGTCTGGTAATGACTGTCATGCTGCGCAGGTGACACCCGGCCGTCAGCAGGCTACTGTATTCAAATGAAAATATAAAAATTGCAACGTGGAATGTGAGGACATTGCTGCAAAAGGGAAAACTAGAAAATGTCAAGATTGAGATGCAAAGGCTTAACATCAATATTTTAGGACTAGGGGCAGGCGTGTTACCATCAGGCGATCATACAATAATATTTTCTGGTGGAAACTCACATGAAAGAGGAGTAGGCTACGCATCACGATAAAAGTGACAAGTGAAAATCAGTCAAGGATACTGGGCTGTGTCAGACCAAGTTTTGCTAGTTAAGTCAGATGGCAAGCCATTTGATATCAACATCCTCAGGTGTATGCACTAATATAGAAGTAGTCAAGAAGAAATTGACAACTGGGTCTGAATGGGTTATACAGCGTATGGATCCCCCCCCCCCTCCCTTTGTGTGGTAGAATGTTCTGTTTTCTTCTGTAGAATTCTAGGGTGAAATTATACTCGCTTTCTACGTGTTAAGCTTAGTCTAGTACATTCTTTCTGCAGTGTGTTCAATAAGATTCGCCAGCTGGGAGTACATGTAGAATGACAGGGATGAGAAAAGTAATAGAGAAAGGCTAAAGTGCTCTGATCCTGGCTTGTCGATGTATATTGCAGGGGCACTGTGTATTATGTTTGAAAATATTGTATTACTTGTATGGCTGACTTTGCCTCAGTCTGGTCTTCATTTTCTTGTATCATCTTGTCTGGTCTGAATATGAGGTGAAGGAAGACAGATCAAAAGAACTAAGTCACCAGGTCTGCCACTCTTTCTGTTCGTTGATCAGAGGACTTGCGACATTGATACAATAAGATCAGCAATAAAAATTCATCTGGGTAATTGATGCTCGTCAGAAAGTATTTAGTATTGTTTTGGGCATGTCTGGTAATATCTAGTCTTTAATTAATGAGTAATTCATTTCTACGTGTTTTAACACCTTAGGTCTCATCCTGCTGCCACTCTCTGCATTATCGACAATGATAGCAAAGCAAGAATACAATTTTTGGTTCCATCACCCCATCCATCAGCTTCCAATAGTTAGTGTGAGGGAATAAAAGGGTTAAGTTTTGCAGTTTGTGAAAAACGTGTATGAGTGAAAGGGTCAAAGATGAATATGCTGTCAATAGCAAAGCTGGGGTGTCATCATTAAATTTATATCATTGCATATTTTTATTATGTTATGTTATATTATTAATATAATTATTATCATTGTTAATGTTATTAATGTTATTATCGTTAATCATTATCATTATCATTATTATTATTACTACTATTATTATATTATTATTATTATTATTATTTTGTTGTTGTTTTGGAAAAGAAAATCAAATACTTTGTGTGTATCAATAAATTGCACACATAGTTTCCCTAGTGTTGCCATTCTATCGAATTCAACATGAAGAGGTTATTCAAAAATAAACCTCAATACAAATAATGTATAAGCAAAACTAAGTACACTAGTACATATTTAAAAACTGACATACATTACCTAAAACTGCTTTGCACACACAATTCCTTACAGCCAGAAATATGGTTAGTGATGTACACAATTGTCAATCCTTCTAGAAAGTAAGAAGGCTTTATGGAAAACATACAGCTGAGCGGACAAAGGGAAGGCAGCAAATTAGAAGAAGAGATGACAGAAAGCAAAGGACCCAAAGCAGAAACAAAGAAATCAACAGAAAAAAAGAAAATTTCTAGCACAGAATTTTCAGAGGATGTCATAATGAGGTCAAAGACTTAAGTCGTAGGCCTACGAATTTAAGTAGATGTGGTTTTGCTAAATGAAACAAATCCATGTGACGTGAAAGTATTCAAAAGCAAATATCATGGCACTAAAACCACCAATGGATGAGCGAAATTTCATACGCATTTTCACCAAGATGATATATAGCAGGAAAAAATTACATGACACTACACACGCAATGTCATTTGTTTCAAGAGTTCCAATAATGAAAAAAAAACTAGAAAAAAAACTTGACTGTGTCACTGAGGCGAAGACTATAACATCACAGACTAAATGGCAGTTAAGCCATTCCGAACAATACCAATGGTTTCAAGATTTGAATGATGACAACAAACAAACAAATAATATGATGTATCATAAAGAAATACTATTACTTTATAGACTCTGTGGCAATTCCATTAATCATCACATGAAGTATTTCAAACATTGAATTCGTTTGTCTTATTGTATGAAATTCTTTCTGATTCAATTTTAGTTTTCTCAAGACAGCATTTCGTGCTTGGAATAATAATTAAAGTTTGTGAATGTGAAACATATTACAAGCATGAAACACCTTCATGAGAAAACTGAATCTGAAACAAAAAAAAATCATATAATAACTAAACTGAAATATGACACCCACGTTTCACTCTCTGAAATATATCTGAGAACATTGAAAAGAATGCTAATAATTACCTGATATTCTGGTCGCATGTTATGGAGAACTTCAGACAATACAAACCAGTGTCATTGTGCTTTGTTGAAACCGATACCTTGGATTAACAAAGTATCAGACTTGATTTGTGTTCTGAGCTTCTGTTATTACACAGGCTTGATGTATCGATTGACTTGGAAGGTTTCTGGTACGGTTATATTCTGCTCCAACTGTAATTAGGTGAAGTAAGCTGTTACTGAACGTTATTAATGTCTAAACACCAAACAACTGATTTTTCTTCACCTTTGCACTTTCAAGTTGCCGATGAAGGATCAGGAATTGCTGGACATTCAAGTAAAAGAATTGTATCTCCAGTTTATCCACGTCTGCTGCTACGTCTTCTGTAATAGAATAGTTAACAGTGAATGAATATTTAATAATTTTTGAGAACTGTTAATGTTCAGTCGAACTCTGTTCCTAGTGGAACCCCCCCCCCCCCCAAAAAAAATATATACAAGCACAGTGATGCTTTTGGTTCTGTGTGAGTAGGACCAACAAATATTACCTGCAAGTTCAGGTTGCAAGAACATGCTGTGTTTGTTTGAATTTAAGAAAAGCTTTTGAAAATTTCCACCATATGCGTCAGTCTATACAAATCACATGTATTACACAACGCTGTGGCATGGCGTGTTGTTTTAAAATCTGATAATGTTTTAATTATCTATCGTTAACAGACAATACTATCAAAAACAAACAAACAAACAAATAAACAAACAGACAGACAAAAGAAAACAAACAAACAAACAACAAACAAAACTAAAACGCGAAGCAGAAAAGAAAAGCATAGAATCCATGTTAAGCACTATCTCAGACCCCATGGCACTATTTATGACACTTTTCATTACACCATATTTGCGGGGTAACTCATCTGAATCGTCTGAACTCTGAGACATATTCTTGAATGAATTCAACTTTACACAAAACAACAGTTCACATTGTTTGTGTCCTACAGAAGTAATCATCATCATCAGGTGCCCTGCGCATGGCATTGGCGATCATGGACTTCCATCTGTCTCTATCTCTCGTTGCCCCTAGCATCTCTCCCACCCCCCTCAGTCCCCAGCCACTCTGCAAGTCCGTTCAGCATTTCTCCCTGGGTCTACCTGGTGCTCTTTTCCCTCCAGCTTTCCCGTTGTGACCAGGTGCTCCAAATCCCCCTTCCACATAAAATGGCCTATAAATGTTGCCTGTCTTTTCCTAATCTTCCTTATGAGTGATCTACTTGTGTCTGCCTCCATCAAGACTTTCTCGTTTGTTTTATTTGCTGTCCATGGACTCTCAACATTCTTCTTAGAAACCACATCTTGGCTGCCTCAATCTTGTTCTGGCTTTGTTTGTTGACTGCCACGCCTCACATCCGTACAACAGTATTGGTTCTATATAACATTCAAGAACTCTCTTCCTGTGTTAATTGATAGGCATTTGTTGGTAACTGAAACAATGCCTGTTCACAAACACCCGGGGTTTGCCCAAAGAATAAAGCTTCCTCCCATTTAGTCTTTAAAAAATTAAACCGTGCTGTGGTATACCTTCGCTCATGACTGTTATTTGTCATTTAACTGATTGATGATATGATAGTTGCCACTTTAACATACACAGGAACAGGTAAATGTCATGTATACGGCAGAGGACAGATATAGGCCTATGTATTGATTGAACTCACTGTCAGCTGAAGGAGCTGCCTGTGATATACGAGTGACACAATGATCAACCAACATCCCGCTCTATCTACCCTGATGACTTATGACCATGCTCCACCATTTTATCATTCAAGGAATAACAAAGAATTACTGCCCTTTTTTTTTATTTCAAAATGAAACTATTTCAGCATCCTGGACTAAACAAGAGTAAACAATGTAAATAAATATTCATCATCACCACCATTACGCCCCACCACCACTGCTGTTCGGATCATTACCGATACTCATTTCATCACTGATACACTGTCTTGGATAAATTCAATGATTTATTGCTGTTCTACCACGTTACTGCTTGACACTACGTTCTGCCTGTATCTATCTCTGGGTCTGTCTGTCCATCTGTCGCCTCTTTCTCCCCCCACCCCTCTCTCTCTCTATCCCCTTCTCTCTCTATCTCTCTTATATATATATATATACATAAAAATAAATATATGCATATATATAATATAGATATGTGTGTGTGTGTGCGTGTGGCGGGTGTGTGTGTCTGTGTGTGTGTGTATCCATCTGTCACCTCTCTCTCTCTCTCCACTCTCTTTCTGTCTCTCTGTCTCTGTCTCTGTCTCTGTCTCTGTCTCTTCTCTCTCTCTCTCTCTCTCTCTCTCTCTCTCTCTCTGTGCGTGCGCGCAGGTGTGTGTATGTGTTTTTTAGTTTATCAGACAGAGAGACATCAGATATAAATGACTTCAAAGACGTTGATCATATAGAAAAAGTACACATAATCGCATATAACACTTCTTGGGAATACATGTAAGGACTAACAACATGGTCTACAGTTACTTAGGAAGATATCAACTGTGTATAAATCCCTATGCTATGTGTGCAAGACAGTCGATAAAATTCTCACTAATGGAGAAGGAAAGATTTCCACACAGAATTTGTAAATGCTGCTAGAATTAGTTCAGTTGAGAAACGATTTTTCAGTATCTGAAGTAAAAAAAAAAGTAGTGTATGAGACTGGGTCTAATATACTATATGACTAGGCTACATCAAGGTGTAGGGGATGTAAAAGTGCTCTTAACTATGTTTTAAGAAAAACTTGTGGATATGTTTGTTAAAAATAATGGTCTGTCACTATCGTGGTAGGTACGATACCAACAGATCATTTACAAGACAAACATATGTTTTGGATTGGATAGATATTGTTTTAGAGTTGTTACTACTCAGGCACTTGGTAAGATTTAATATTCTCCTATTAGGAACAATTTCGTGATGGTGAATCAGACGAAAAAAAAATGATATGTCGTTTTGCAAAACGGAGATTGATTACGAACAACATTTACTGTTTGAAAATCCATTATATGTATATGTTAGACTGAAATTCCTAAAAGAAATAGTGGATACCAGTGCATACATTACTTATAGTTAAATCTTAGAATGGAATTCCTAAAAGAATCAGCTAGGATACCAGTGCATATTACTCACAGTTAGATCATAGAATGAAATTTCTACAAGAACCATCTCGGGCATCAGTGCAAGCATATATTAGTTAACCCTTTTCCTACCAAGAAAATAGGTCACTGTACTAACTATTGACCAAGTAATGTTAGGATATGACTTCGGAAACACTCAAATTACGCCTGTTTTTGCCATTTTTGCCGCTTCAAACGTCGTGTAAATGCAGAAAGAAATGACAATATTATACTCCCTTTGCCGGAAAAGGATTACATCAACAATGTGGTCATTTTCTATTTATATACTCCAAACTGAAACTACGGTTCAGGGCACGAAATCCTCGTGACACGGTCTACGGAAAGAGAAAGCTGAGTCACGAGGAACTCGTGACGCGGTACGGAATGTGTTAAAGCAACAACTACTCACTCACCATAGATATACTGTATCCAGGTTCGTTTCTCATGCCATCAATAAACGAAAGAGAGTCATCATTTGAATTAAAAGGAAAAGGTGATAATTTTGAGAAATTGATGATATTTTGTAATGACTATCAATGTGTCAGCCTCAGACTTCAGCACAAATACACTTTGTGTATTGCTTATCAACTGCATTTTGTGTAGTTTCAAGAAAATGTACGAGACCAACAGATCATTTACAAGACAAAAACATGTTTTTGGATATGGATATATTATGTTCTTTAGAGTTGCTACTACTCAGGCGCTTGGCAAGATGTGATCCACTTCATAAGAATGATGTGTTTTCTTGTTGTTCAATGAGTTGGTCTATATTCATTGTTCAGTGTGTCCTTTCAGCAGGGAGATAATATGAAATATGCGTGAAAACCCCACGGCCCCACCCTCATCCCCCACATTGTATGTATTATGATCCATGACTGATGTGCCTTAAAACTTTCTGAATTCTCTTTTAAGTTACAATGTCGTCTTTAATGGGTAAACATGTCGTTTTAGGTCTTCCTACAGAATTGGAAATATGTATTTCCTCTCTTGCCCTAGACCAACTGTGTTTTAATGACATGGTTTGCTGCAGAGCCAATCACCGTGGTGTAGTGATCAGTGCAACGAACTACCGACTAGAAGGTAGTGGGTTCGAATCTCCGTCAGTCCCTTCGAAAAGTCATTGTGGGATTTTTCACTTCCAACTGGCTTCTACCCAGACTTGAGCGTGCTAAGTGCTCATTGCAAAGACTGGGAACCACACAGATAAGTCTCATCCACTTCACGGATGTGTCATTGAAAGTGTTGCTAAAATCCTTTGCCCAACACTGTGGATGTCTGTATTTCTCTGGCATGAATGACGCTAGAGTATATTATCATAGTAAGGATGGAGTACAGCCCTGTCATGCAGTCTCAATCTTTGATGAAACTCCATAACATCATATGATTAGCATCGTCATTGTCATCTTCATCATCATCGCATACTTAAAACTTTGCCGGCTTCTGTGGCTATTAAAGTGGCCTAGAAAATGGGAGAAACAAAGTGAGCACAAAGGAAATCATCATGGCTGGATGATTCTTAAAAAAAAGTTCTGCCGCACAGTCGTTGTTATCATCCCTGGTCACACCTTAGTGTGATGCGGGTTTCCTTCAAAAACTATTATGCTTTGGTTCCTGGGTAATATTTCAAATTTTATCACAAAACTGATTCACGATAATCAAAACATAAAATGTATGTGTATTGGACGGATATACCTGTAGAACTACTGTATTGGTGTAGAACTCACCGTATTAAATTGACTATCTATAGTCATTTGTAATTTAAGACACAAACATCTCAGTTGCATGTTTTCTTACATAAAGTCCGATAACAATAAAGAAATTAGAGTGATCAGACCGTTCTATTTACATGTTTCTCACTCCTATATCATTTCAAGTATGGCGTGTAGAGTCTACTGTCTTTTACACACTCTATCTATTCTATGAAATTAATTCAATGTAAAACTTATCCAGGCATAATGTTATCTCAAACAAGCTTTGGTTCCAGAAATGATTTCAGTGTGTTCAGCATATCTTATTTTCATGTATCGCCAGTACATTTTACCATTTGTACTTATTCCTTGTGACAGCTTGTGATTGTTATGTAATTATCTTTTCCATTTATTTGTATGAACAAATTTTGTGAACAAAAACAAAGTTACGAAGATCAAATCATTGTATTTACACGTGTCATACACATGTACGTATAGATATCGCATGGAGGTTTTAACATTTTCATATATGTATATATACACATATTAATAATCATTTGTAATTAATGATGCAAGTGTCTTGGCTGGTGTCTTTTTATTGCAAAATTTTGTCATAAAAGTGAACCCAAGATAAACAAAACATACATTCACGTGTGTTGCATTATATCAGTGGAACTATCAACTGTTGTTTTTATCATAATTATTATACCATTCACAATTGCTTGAAACTAATGACACTATCAGCTCAGCCGTATATCTTCCCACACAAATGCCAATCACAGGAATGAGTTAAGCTGATTAAATCATATTTTCACGTGTCTCACTGCTGTATATATTTATAAGTACGACGTATAGAGTTCATCCTATTTTCATCATCATCATCAGGTGCCTTGCAGCATGGCGTTGGCGATTATGACTTCCATCTGCCTCTATCTCTTGTTGCCTCAAGTATCTCTTCCATCCTCCTTGTCTTCAGCCACTCTGCAAGTCCGTCCAGCATCTTCTCCCTGGGTTTACCTGGTGCTCTCCTTCCCTCCAGCTTTCCCGTTGTGACCAGGTGTTCCAATTCCCCTTTCATCATAAAATGGCCTATGAACGTTGCCTGCCTTTTCCTAATCTTCCTTATGAATGATCTACTTGTGTCTGCCTCCATCAAGACTGTCTCATTTGTTTTCTTTGCTGTCCATGGAACTCTCAACATCCTTCTTAGAAACCACATATCGGCTGCCTCAATCTTGTTCTGGCTTTCCTTGTTGACTGTCCACGCCTCGCAACCATACAACAGTATTGATTCTATTCAAGAACTCTCTTCCTGATGTTAATTGACAGGCATTTGTTGGTAAGAATGCTTTCCATCTTCTTGAATGCTGTTTTGGCTTGGCCGATTCTGCGGGTTATTTCTGATGTCCATCTGCCATCTGGTGAAATGATCGTTCCCAGGTATTTAAATTTATCAACCAGTCTCAAGGTTGTGCTGTTTGCTATTATTTTGCATGAGGGGATTTCATGTTTTTTACTGATCACCATGACTTCAGTCTTCCTGCTGTTTAGTTCCAACCCCTTACCTTTGCTTTCTATTTCAAGTATATTCACGAGGTTTTGTAGGTCCCTTTCACTTTCTGCAATTAGCACGGTGTCATCTGGGTATCGAATGGTGATTATCATTTTTCCTCCAACCTTTAATCCAGGGTCTTCTTCTAGGTTTCTCAAGATGTTTTCGCTGTAAAGTAAAAACAGATCTGGTGACAAAACACAACCCTGTCTGGCTCCTCTTTTGATGTTTTGGAAAGAGCTTATATCGTTTTTTATTCTCATTGCAGCTGTTTATTCCCTATACATATTTCTGATTATTCGTAGACTTTTTCCATTAATATTGAGTCTTTCTAGTTGGTTGATCAATTCTTCATGTCTTACCCGATCGAAAGCATTGGTATAGTCAACAAAGCATAAATATAAATCCTT
Organism: Monoplex corrugatus; assembly: GCA_030674185.1. Lineage (NCBI taxonomy): Eukaryota > Metazoa > Mollusca > Gastropoda > Littorinimorpha > Ranellidae > Monoplex > Monoplex corrugatus. Next base: position 13,171 of record JAPXFY010002488.1, read on the forward strand.
GTTCACCTCGATTGACCTCTCTATATGATAGGTCTTAGGATGTATATGGCATTAATAGTTCCTTTCCTTCCCACAAATCCACATTGTTCATCTGCCATTTCTTTTTTGATTCTATTCCTTGTCCTCATCATGATTATACTTAATAGCATCTTGGTCACATGACTCATCAAACTGATTGTGCGATGGAGTTCGCATTCTATAGCCCTGTCTTCTTTCGAAGTGCAATGAAAATAGATTTTGACATATCTTTGGGGATTTTTCCAGTGTCGTAAATTTCATTTAGGAGTACTGTTATTTTTTTCTATACTAAATTCCTCCAGGGCTTCAATCATCTATGTGGTAATATTGTCTGGTCCTGGGGCTTTTCCTGTTTTCATCTTTTTCAATGCTGCTCTAACTTTATCTTTCATTATGGGTGGTCCTTCAAAGTTCTTTCTTATAATATGTTCTGTGTTTCTGTCATATTCAAGAAGGTCTTTAATGTACTCTCCCCATCTGTCTAATATTTTGTCTTTTTCCATGAGAATCGTACCATCTTTCGATTTTAAGCAACCAGTTGATGTGCATATATTTTTCCTGTGGACAATTTTCTTCAAATCGTCTGTACATACGCTAAGGATCAGTTTTGTGTTGGTCTTCTATTTCTTTGCATTTTGTTTTGAGCCACGCTTCCTTAGCTTCATTGCACCTATTCCTGATTTCTTTATTTATCTTATAATAATAATAATAATTACAATATTTATATAGCGCAAAATCTTGATAAAAACAAATCTAAGCGCTGAAACAGACACACACGCACGCACGCACGCACACACGTACCCACGCACGCACACGCACGCACACACACACACACACACACACACACACACACACACACACACACACACACACACACACACACGCATGGCTATAAATGGGGAGAAAGAATAAATGCAATAAAAGCAAGAATAAAAGCAATGGAAAATTATAGAGAGCATATCATATACAATTATATATTATAACAATGTGATTCCCCTCCAAGCGGAAACAGGCTGCAGAGGGGGGGGGGGGGGGGTTGAGTGAGGTTAGGATTTTATGCAGAGGAGAAAAGGTGAGTTTTGAGAGCGGACTTGAAGGAGACAAAAGTAGGTTGCTGACGGACAGAGAGAGGAAGTTTGTTCCAGGAGAGTGGACCAGAAACAGAGAAGGCTCGTGGACCAGAGGTATTGAGCTTAGTGCGTGGAAAGCGAAAAGTCAGAGGATCGGAGGCAGAGCGGAGAGTACGTGAAGGAACATAGATCTCAAGTAGGCTTGACAGGTAATCGGGGGCTGCGTTATTGAGGCTTTTGTAGCACATGGTGTCTAGTTTGTACTGTATGCGCTTTGATACAGGGAGCCAGTGAAGTTGTGCCAGGAGAGGAGATATGTGGTCAGCTTTTTTCTTTTTGAGTATAAGGCGTACAGTATTGTTTTGAATGCGCTGTAGGGTGTGAATGGTGGAGGCAGGAAGACCAGACAGGAGTGAATTGCAATAGTCAATGCGAGACATTATGAAGGAGAGAACGAGTTTTGCAGTTGTTTCAACAGAGAGATACTTCCTGATCAGGCTTATACGATGTATATTTCCTCGTTTCTCTTTGCCTTCCTCCGTCCCACCATTGAGCCTAAAATTTATTTTGTCATCCAGTTCTTTTTTGCTTTTCTATCTACTACAGGGATTTCTTCACAAGCTTCATGTATTGAATTTCTCAACTTTGTCTATTGTTTCTCACTGTCACCAACGTCTTCCAGAGCACTGAATTTGTTTTGAACATGTACATTAAATTTTTGACGTATCACTTCATTTGTCTTTAAGAGTCCAAGATCTAGTTTGATATTGCTTTTGGGGTGTTTCCTTTTCCGTAATTTCAACTTAAACCTTCCCGCGCAGACTTTGTGTACCAAGGCCATGAGGTCCAACTATATCCTCTACCCTATCCTTTCCCACTTTAGCATTAAAATCTCCCATTTTATGGTAACTTCTTGTGATTTGCATTGAGCCCTGGCCTTCTCTAATACTTCGTAGAAGTTGTCAATGTCTTCCTGAGTACTTGTGGATGTTGGTGCATACACCTGAATGATGTTGATATCACATAGTCTGCCTCCCGATTTGACCAGCAAGACTCTGTCAGACACAGCCCAGTATCCTTTAACTGCTTTTGATTTGTCCCTGTCCATTACTATGCCTACTCCTCTTTCATGTGAGTTTCTACCAGAGTATATCAATGTATACTCTCCAGCTGTTGTCATGCCTGCCCCCTTCCATCTCACTTCCACTAGTCCTAAAAGACTAATGTTAAGTTTTTCCATTTCCATTTTGACATTGTCTAATTTTTTTTGGAACAAAGTTCTTATATTCCATGTTGCAAGTTTAGTATTTTTGAGTTTGAGTTTGGTCGCAGTATCTGGCTGACGGTCTGGTGTCACCTGTGCTGCATGACGGTCCCTACCGGACGAAGGTGCTCCATCGGAGCACCTATTCACGTCGTTATCTTCATTTTCCTTCTTTTTTCTTTCCATAATGTTCTTGGGAGATACGATGGTGGTTTCCCGTTGCCTTCCATAGGTTGTTTTTTGTTTTTTTTTGTTTTGTTTTTTTGCGGTCTCTCCGCTAACGTTATTCTCTCCCGAGATGTCCACAAGGCAGTGGAGCTATTTACCCATAGCTGGGGGTCTGGTTCGTGGGCACCAGGGCATATACACACGCCAGTGGGCCTGCATGCCGCACATCTGGGGGCCAGACCTTCTCCGAGATTTAGCCTGAGTCCGTGAGGTGCTCAGTTACCACATGTCGCCACGAGGAGGCGCAGCGTAGGGCTTGCTGATGGAGAGGCTGACACGTACTGACATGTACTGACAGGAAGAGACTTACGCATTCTGCTCTTCTTTTCGCATAGCTGCAAGCAGCAGTGCTAGCCAACAGTGCAGGCTGAAAGTGAGAGGTGACAAGCACGCAGTCACTAGCTGACACACTAGACGCATCAAATCTGCCATTGACACACCCTGTTTTACTGTCTAGTAATTATTGAAGAAATTGTCTTGGCACTACATTTTCTCCGAAAAGTTCTGAACCCGGAAACGGATTTAGGGCGTTCATAGTATCTCTTTATGTGTTGCCTTGCTCTATACATAAGGGTGCAGGGGTCGGTAGATGACGGTTGTTATTTGTTATCTGCCTCTTGCATCCTATTTGTATAGAATCTGGATGGGCGTCACTGGTCCTCATCCATCTCCCAAATATCTCACATATGGCTCCATACCCCGGATCTCTCTTCAACAAGCATGCTAGACCACGCGAGGGGGCGATGTTTACTCTGCATTGCTGGATGGAAGGTCTTCACAGGATGAGCCACAGTGTATGGTGGTTCATCAGTCTGCAGTCGTTCACTCAGGGACAACCCCCATGCAGCTCCTTAAAATCCGTTTGGGATTGAGCTTCAGACCTGCCCTCTGATCCAATAAAATGAATAATTAGATAACTGAATAAACAAATAAACAACAAATTATATCAAAAACCTGCTACGTAAGCAGCCAAGAGTGCAAAAAAAAACAAAACAAAACAAAAACTACTACCACCAAAAAACAACAACAACAAAAACAAAAACAAAGACAAGAAACAGCACAACAGAGAAGAATCTACGAAGGACACAGTGAAGTCTATCAGTGGAAGCTAGCTGCCCAATGACTCTAGTTTTGACCGCAAAAACAATAAATGGCACTGAGTACTGGAATATCAGAACCCATTTTCCAAACATCCAAGCTGTTGCAGGTAATCAAAGAAATGGAGTCCTGCAGACTAATACCAAATTCATCGAGGACCTCAATCATTTTTGTAGTAATGTTGTCTGGCCAGGGGCTTTTACGGTTTCATCTTTTTTAACCGTGCTATTCCTTCATCTTTCATTATGGGTTATCTTTCAACGTTTTTCTTTATAATGTTTTCTTCATTATAAAGAAAAACGCCGTCATCGTCAAAAAGGTCTTTAATGTACCCTCCCCATCTATTTAATAGTATGTATTTTACTGTAATAATTGTACCATCTTTAGATTTTAAGCAACCAGTTGATGTGCACGTTTTTTGTTTTTGTTTTTTGCTTGTTTTATTTTTTGTTGTTTTTGTGATTTTTTTCCTATGGGCATTTTTTTTTCAATGTTTCAGTACATAAACTGAGGATCTGTTTTGTGTCGGTCTTCTATTTCTGTGCACATTGTTTCCAGCCAAGCTTCCCTAGCTTCATTGCACCTATTCTTGTGTTCCTTATGTAGCTTTTTGTAGTCCTTCTTTCCTTTTGACTTCCTCCGTTCTTCCATCAAGCCTAAAATATCTTGTGTAATCCACTTTTTCTTTGCTTTTTTTTCAACTCTAGGAATGTCTTCATAAGTTTCATTTATTATGTTTCTCAAGTTTGTCCATTGTTCCTCACTGTCACCAGCGTCCTCCAGAGCACTGAATTTGTTTTGAACATGTATGTTATTTTTTTCACGAATCGATTCATCCGTCGTTAAGAGTCCAAGGTTTAGATTGATATTACTTTTGATCTGTTATCTTTTCTTAAGTTTCAGCCTTAATCTTCCCATTACAGGATTGTGGTCACCGTTGCAGTCCGCGCCTGATAAAGAAATTCTAAATCTTTTATTTATCAGGATGTAATCAGTTTGATTTCTTGTGTTGTGTCCTGGACTAATCCGCGGCCATTTTCTTCTGTGAGGTTGCTCAAATCAAGTGTTTCCTGTAATGAATTCGTTTAATTGTATCCACTTAACAAGTTTTCCTACCATTTCATTTTGTGTGCCAAGGCCATGAGGTCCAACCATGTCATCCACTCTCTTCTGTCCCACATTAGCATTAAAGTCTTCCGTTGTTACTGTAATGTCCTGTGATTTACACTGAGCCTCTGCTGTCTCTAAGTGTTCATAAAAGTTGTCAATTTTTTCTTCAGTACTTGCGGATGTTCGTGCATATACTTGGATGATGTTAACATCAAATGGTTTGCCATCCAATTAAACAAATAAAACTGGGTCTGATATAGCCCAGTGTCCTTTGAAAGACTTTGACTTGCCGTGTCCATTATGATGCCTACTTCTCTAGCTCTTTCATGTGTGTCTTCAGCAGAATATGTTTGCCTGATGTTATCATGCTGTTCCCTTCCATCTCACTTCCCCTAGTCCTAAAAAAAACTTATGTTAAGCATTTCCATCTCCATCTTAACATTAAAATTTTCCTTTTTGCAGCAACGTTCCACATGGCAATTTTCATATTTCTTGCAGTAGCTTGATGACGAGCGGATGTCACCTGCACAGCATGACAGTCCCTATCACACGATGGTGTTCCACGGGACCCCCTAGTCACTTTGTTTACCTCCGTTGTGTCTTGGCTGTCCATGTTTATTTTGGGAATATACGTTGGTCTTCTCCCGTTGTCTTCCAACAGTTTGTGTACGGACTCTCTGCTAGCCTTTGTCATTCCCACGACTACCCACTAGGCAGTGGTGTTATTTATCGATACATAGAAACATATATATATATATATATATATATATATATATATATATATATATATATATCGATGCCTTAGAGCAACAACGCTATATCTCGAAGACCACCATTTTGAAAAGTTCAGAGCTACACTCACTTGAAATGTTTGGAAGCTCATGTATTGGGTAGTTGTATAGTTCTTGGCAGTACTGCGTCCATCTGTTCAGAACAGCGGAGCTTTCTGTCAGCAGCTCGCCTGAGGTATCCTCGATGACTGACGATCTGTTTTGCTGCGTCTTGGTAAGGTTTTTCAGTGTGGTGAAGGCATGTTTGCTGTTTCCTTTTTTCATGCCTTTCTCGATGTTCTCACACTGGTTGTTGATCCATTGTTCTTTGGCTTCAATCATTTTCTTCTTTACAAGGTTGTTGGTTTTACGATACTGTGCGGCTTCTTCAGGGCTGGAGTTTTTCGTCTTCTTCAGTGATCTTCTGTTGTCGCAGAGGTCAAGGATGTCATTTGAGATCCATGCTTGGTGTTTCTTCCTCTGTCGCCCCAGTACCTCCTCTGCTGTTTCGCGGACTGCCTCACCAAAGTTGTTTGTGAGGTCGTTGATGTCGCTGTCCAGGAAGTTGAGTGCCGCGAACCGCCCCCCGAGCTGTGCCTGGAATGCCTCTTCTATCTCTGGATCTTTTAGCTTTTCCAGGTCAAACTTGATGCGTGGCTGCGCAGCTTGGTACTTCTTTTTCAATTTGATCTTCATTGTGAGCAGCACGAGGTCGTGGTCGCTGCCTATATCAGCTCCAGGGTATGTCCTCGTCTTTGCTTTATTAATGCTTGATTTGAAGCGCCGCGGTGTGAGGACAAAGTCGATCTGGTTGTGAGTCTTTCCGTTCGGCGCATGCCAGGTTGTTCTTCTTGACAGTTTGTGGGGGTAGAGGGTGTTGGCAATGGTGAGCCGTTGGGTGCATGCAAACTCCAGAAGGCGAAGTCCCCTGTCATTAGTTTCCCCTGTGCCAAATTGACCCACTGTTCCAGCCCAGTTTTTGTAGGCATCTGGGCCGACTTTGGCGTTGAAGTCCCCCTGAACTATGATGATGTCTTTCCTGGGGGCTTTTCCGATGGTGTCTTCTATTTTCTCATAGAATTCTTCAACCACCTGGTCTTCGTGGCTGGTAGTTGGAGCATACACTTGTATGATGGTGATGTTCTTTGGTTTGGCTGACACCCGAATGCTGATGATTCTGCTGTTGACAGGCGTGCAGCTCATGATGCATCCAATGACTTCTTTGCGTACGATGAAAGCTACGCCATTTTCATGTAGTGACTCTTCGCCACTGTACCACATCTTGTGTCCTTCCTCTGTGATTGCTTCTCCGAAGCCTGTCCATCTTACTTCCGATATACCCACAATGTCCCATTGGTAGCGTCTCAGCTCGTGTTCTAGTTCTTTTACTTTGCCGCACTGATGGAGTGTACGGACATTCCAGGTTCCAATGGTAGCTTTTTTCCGTTGGCAGTTTGAATGATGTCTTTGCCCCAGTAGCTGACTTTTCACTTCCACCCTGGTGCTTGTCAGTGGTAAGCGCGGTCGTTTGTAACCCGGGCCCCGACCGATCCGGTATGTTGTTGGCTATAGTGTCTCTCATATCTTTTCTGTGGGCTTAGGTTAATCCTTGGTGGCGCCAATCCCCTCTCCAAGTCTCCTGCTGTGACAGGTAGTACTGGGCTACAGCTTGCCAGTAGCAGACCTATATTGTCTGCAAATCTTTTCTTCTATCTTCCGTACAAAACCAGTTACATTTTGTTTGTTTTTTCGTTTTTCCCAGATTTGGTCTTTGCTTCTGCAAAATCGGATTAGTGAATTATAATTGTATAATAATCACATTATTAGTAAAAGATAAGAATTTATTACTCTCTTTTAAGTATATTACTTTGAAACATGCAAATTCGTGTAAATTCAAACAAGTGGTGACATAGATTCTAACCAAAGCCTGTGTAAGTGAAGAGGGTAACATTCATGGAAGGAAAAAAATGCACATACCTTTTTGCATTGACGATCAGCACATCATTAGTTTACATGCATAAAACTTGAAGCACATAAACCCTCAAAACAGTAATTAAAATGTTTACAAATATTTAATCACACAGATCAGCCCAGAGTCCAGAAAGTTCAAGAACTCTTCCACTAAGATCATAAACTAGGTTTTCACTGTTTGTATACATGTAAATCCAAAGTAAGGAAAAGCACAATGAAGATTTGAGGCACACAGATTATCATTGATGAAGTCTCCAGTCAAACATCAGAAAGTGCAACAAGAAATATGTTGATGTTCACTATGTCACCCTTTACAGTCTTCTGTCCTCATTGCAGAACACCCCATCCACTGGACGATACACACTGATTACCACAGATCATTCAGCTAGTCAGTGGTGTGCGTTTGTCTCCAAGTCATTTCATTCGTTGTCTGTGTCATCCTGATCTTCTGTGATGTCAACTTCATGCAGACGATCCACCACAGCAGCTGAGCTGGGCAAATTTTGGTAGAAATGATGGTGGTGTTGGGGTATGACGCCCGCATTGCATAATTCAAGCAAGTCCTTTTTCTTGGCTTGTGAGATCTGCAGTCGACTTGTGTATAGTACAGGCAGCGTTGCAATTGCAATCTGATGGCGCCCACGGCGGGTTGAACCTTTGATTTTCAGCTGGCGAAACTGATCTGAGAGAAGTTAAGTGAAATTTGCAAGAACTCCCCAAGAGAATTTTTCAAAAGTGTGAAGACGATGAGAGTAAGAGATGAGCCATTCAACCCAACATCAGTAGTGAATGATGCAAATGGAGAGGCACTACACAAAGAAGAGGAAATTCTGAAAAGATGGGAAGACTATTTTAAAGACCTTTTAAACCCATCTGGAGTCCAGACTTCCAGCTCCCAGTTCTCACCACGCTACAAAGACCAGTTAGAGCCCCAAATCCTTGAAGCAGAAACACGAAAAGCAATTAAGACCAGCCCAAAGGGCAAAGCAGCAGGCAATGATGGCATAACAACTGAAGCCATCCTTGCATGAGGAGAAACGGGAGTTAAGTGGCTCACCATCATTTTCCAGAAAGCATGGGAAGAGAGGAAAGTACCAATGGACTGGCAAAATGCAATAGTGGTGCCAATTTGGAAGAAGAAGGGCAGCAAGAAAGACTGCAGCACATACAGAGGCATTTCACTTCTCAGCCATGTAGGGAAAATGTATGCAAAGATTCTGGAACAGCGCACAAGAGCCAAAGCAGAACACCTACTGAGCAATGCCCAGTTTGGCTTTCGGAAAGGAAGAGGGTGCACAGATGCCATTTTCGCACTCCGACAGCTGTGTGAAAGAGCCATCGAATACAACCAAGACCTGCATACAGTATTCGTTGATCAAGAAAAAGCTTTTGACCGAGTCAACAGAGACAAGCTCTGGAAGATCCTGGAGCAGTACGACGTGAAGGGGCAGTTGCTTGATAACATCAGAGCAATCTATGCCAACAGTAGGAGCGCAGTCCGAACAGCCAGTGGAACATCGGACTGGTTCCCGGTTACATCAGGGGTCAGGCAAGGCTGCGTACTCTCTCCCCTTCTCTTCGTGATCTACATGGATCAGATTACAAAGGAAGCCAATCCAGATCTGGAGGCCCTGAACGAACTATTATTTGCTGACGACCAGTCCTTGATGAATCAGAACAAAGCAGCTCTTCAAGAACACACAGACCAACTCAACACAAGCTGTGAGAAGTATGATATGAAGATCAGTATCAACAAAACAGAAGTTATGTCTGTCAGCAGAAATCCAGGAAAGCTGGACATCAACATCAACGGCACCCAGCTGAAACAGACCAAAGAATTTAAATACCTTGGCAGCCTCTTCACTGAAGATGGAAAATTGGACAGAGAGATAGAAACAAGATGCCAGAAAGCGAACGCAGTCAGTTACCAACTCGCCCCCCTTCTGAAACATCCCAGCATCCCAATGAGCACCAAGGCAAAACTCATCAACGCCATCTTCGTTCCAACACTCACATACCAGTGTCAGACATGGGCCCTAACAAAAGCCTTAGAGAGAAAATTGGTCACATGTGAAATGCGCTGCCTGAGAAAAGCTGTCAACAAGACCAGACGCGACAAGATCAAGAATGAGGTGATCAGAAACATGGTCGGACTAACACCAATTCTCCACCATGTCGAACAACAAAGGATCAGGTGGTTTGGTCACCTCACCAGAATGCCGCCCGACCAACCGGCCCTACGGGCATACACCACCAGATACACTGGCTGGAAAGCCAGAGGTAGACCACGGAGACGATGGAGCGACTCCGTGGCTGACACCCTGCGAGCCCATGACCTGTCACTCTATCAAGCCTCCCGCCTTGCTGCAGACAGACGTCTGTGTCTCCCCGCGACGCCGAAGGGCACCAGCGGCAGATGAAAGAAAGAAGAAGAGAAGAAGAAACTGATCTGACATTTTGTGTTTGAAGTACACTGTGTCAGCATCAGCTTTGATGACCCGTATCCACTTGATTTTTAGCCAGTTCACCTTGGAATTGTCAATGTTGGTTTTGGTGTTTCTCATGGTCTTTCTGGAGACATCTTTGAAGTCATAGAACGAGTCATGTTGAAGAGGCATTACAGTGAAGGGATCTTCCCTGACACTGGCACACAGTTAGCCATTGGTCTGGGTGATAGATTTTCACCCTCTTTGTGGTACGTTCGATTGCAGCATGCATGCTGTCACATTCCATCTGGGTGTGACCGCTTTCAAGGAACTTCTGGTCGATAATGTAGATGCTGGGAATATTCTGCACTGCATGATGGAGAGCTACAGAGACAGACTTGTCTCTGTTTTGTCCTGTGCATGTATCAGAGAAGAGGATAACATGGTGTACTGACTTGGGCAATGACTCCAGGTGTTTAGGCCTATACAGACAAGTGCCGATTTAATTGGAGCCTCTTTGTCCTTCCACCTCTGTCCACACATAGCAGGCAGCTTTCTTGTCGCCTAGAGAAAACACTGACAGGTTGAAAACAGATAGTTTCTTTTGTAAAAAGTTGGGCTGGGCGGATCAAAAGGTGTAAACAGGACTGCCTCCAAGTCAAATGTCGGCACATACAGATCGTTCGTCTCCTGTGCTGCTTTCTTGTCTATGGTTTTTTCTAGTCTAGCTTCTTTATTCCTCTGGTCATGCTTTTGGTATTCTTTTTCTCTTTGAGTCAGAAGATCGTTCAACCTTTTGTTATGTAGTCTGGTAGCAATCTGGCACAAAGAATGTATCATGTGACTTTGTGTGATTGCTGAATTCAATGGATAATCAATCTGCTCCTCTGCAACATATAAATCACATGGACATTGTAGTCTGTGCATTTATGCAGAGCATCTGTCTGTCTGTCTGTCTGCTCTCTCTGTCTGTCTGTCCGTCTGCTCTGTCTGTCTGTCTCTTTGGCTGTCTCTCTCTTTCTGACTCTCTCTCTCTCTCTCTCTCTCTCTCTCACACACACAGACACACACACACACAGAGCAGATGCATGAATGCAAGCATCTCATCAACCAACAAGCATAAGCATACATGCACACAACACAATAGAGAGAGATAGAGAGAGAGAGAGAGAGAGAGAGAGAGAGAGAGAGAGAGAGATAGAGAGAGTGAAAGAGAGGCAAGTCCTTGAGATGTTTCTGCTACATGGAAATCTTAAACAAAGCGATACAGGTGTATGATGTAATTTCTTTTTAAAATACATAAAAGAAAAGAAAAAATATATACATTAAAATGTTCACTGATCACAAAGAGAGAAATACTTACCTGTGTCGCAAGATATGTCGATAAAAATGTCATCATCTGCAAGAGACCAACAGTCGTCATCCATCATGACCGATGTCCTAAAGCAAAGAAAAGAAAAATCAGTTTGATAATTATGAATTCAGTGATGATGGTGATGATGTGCATGTTATATGACAGATCAGATGCTAACTGATCGTAACAATTTTCTACTGAAAAAAGTCCTTATCATATAAAGTCTATCAGACTGCACTGTTTAGTTATAAGCAAAAAGACTGTTCTAAACTTGACATTATTAAGCAGCACTGTATCAAGCATTTTGCTAAGAAGTCTGATCATGATATTTGCAACAGAGTGTTGTTCTTGCCCTCTAGATTAACAATAAAGAAGTGTTGATGCAGAATATTTCTATTTCTTGTGTTACTATCACCACTTATGTGGATATGCGTTGTGTTTATACATTACTACTACTACTATTGCTATTACTACTACTGTTCTACAATTACTAAGTCTACCACCACTATTACCATTAACAT
>JAPXFY010002489.1:0-20000 GCA_030674185.1 Monoplex corrugatus
CTTACCAATGACCACATTGTTATAATCATCACAGCCATCTTGAAGAGAAATTCATAACATGGTTTTGCTCATAACACTTCGCTGTAAAGCTGGCGTATAGCAAACACCCTGTTACTCGTGCACCTTATACCACGAATTTCACATTTAGACTGAGGAATGATGAGTTCAGCTACATGAATGATGGCTCTTCTAAGGATGCGCATAAGGTCGCATCACTCTTCATCTTGTAAATGTGATTCATCGAAGCATCTTTAAAGTTTTGAAACATTGCTTCCTTCTGCCATACTGACTAGTATATTCATATTCGTATCAATATTCATTATCATATTCATATTTATATTCATTTGTCACAGCGGATTTACCATGTGAAACTTGGGCTGCTCTCTCCTTTGAGAGCATGTTGCCGCAGTGCAGCGCCACCCAATCTTTTTTACCCAAACTTCAGGAAGGTAAGAAGGCTAATTGGCTTTCAAGGTGATGGATGTGGGAAGTCAAACTATGGCCATCAGCTTTCCCAGAATTGCCTCAACCACGTTTCTGTAGACATCTGTAGGAATACCATCACTTCCTGGAGACTTCACAGGCGTAGAATACCTCAGGGCTTTGGCAATCTCTGCACAAGAGGGTAGGTCTGCTAGAGATATTTTTAGTGCCAGTTGGGAGGAGTGCTACAATGGCGTCATAAGGTATCATCGATTCCCTGTTTAGCAATGTGTTTAAGTGCTCAGTCCAGCGTGACAGGATGTCAGCTGTCTTTATTAGCAGCATGGAGTGGCCGAGTGAACGAATGGGTGTTGAGCCAGAAGCCTTTGGCTTGTCCACTGTGTGGAGACCATTATGGAATGACTTCATGTCGTTAGCATCAGCCGCATACTACATACATACATACATACATACATACATACAACATACATACATACATACATACTACATACTTACAGTACATACATACATACATACATACATACATACATACATACATACATACATACACTACATACATACATACATACATACATACATACATACATTACATACATACATACATACATACATACATACATACATACATACATACACACATACATACATACATACATACATACATACATACTTACGTACATACATACATACATACATTACATACATACATACCACACATACATACATATATATATACATACATACATACATACTTACGTACATACATACATACATACATACATACATACATACATACAAACATACATACTTACGTACATACATACAGACACACACACACAGACTTACATACGCATATGCATACTTATATACAGACAGACAGACGTACGTACATACAGACAGACAGACACACATACACACACACAGAGACTTACATACGCATATGCATACTTATATACAGACAGACAGACGTACGTGCATACATACAGACAGGCAAACAGACAGACAAACAGACATTTCCGCACGTACGTATGTACGTGCATACATACATACATAAATATATACACACACACAAACACACACCCACACACACACACACACACATACACACACACACACACGCACACACACACACACACACAAATACACACACACACACACACAAACACAAACACACACACACACACAAACACACACACACACACAACTTACATACATAAACACACATACTTACACACATATTCAATCAACTTTGTTTCAACGATGTAAAGAAATCAATGTTTTCTAGATCCAAGAGATGACAACAAGAAGAATCCTTTAGCGACACACTGGTTCATCTTTAGAGATAAGATTTTCCGTCTTCCTACCTTTTGATTTCCTGTCTGTTTCACACACCCACTCCTCTTGCTTTTCTATCTGACATTTTCTTTTTATTCCATAAAAACAGTGGGGGGTGGAGGGTTGTGAGATAGCAACTCGAGCAGAGGGAGGTGGGAGAGGGAGGGAATGAAGGAAGGAGAAAGAATTGCGTTGTTAGCATGTGTAAATTCGCGTTCACTGCCACGACAGAGGTTTTGGAGAGAGATGGTGATGACATCGATCAATGTCTCATCTTTCAGAATCCATACAGTGAATAGAAACCTTACAGCAGACGAAAAGAATCAAGCGCGAAATACAGTCCTCTCACGCAGTCTGAAGCTGTCCTAAAATGGAGTTCCATAGCATCATCACTATCATCCCAATGCTTTTCATCACAGCATTTCAAACAAACAAAAAATTTCCATATTCTGTGACCTTTCATGCCCTGCCCTCATACTGACCTCAGTCAGTGTAGGTGGGTTCGGAGGTGTGTTAAAAAAGCAAAAGTGATCGTCCTGATGGTTATAACAGAGAAGCGGGCGAAGAGAATGAGGCAGCAAAACGTATTGTTCACACTGGTCCTAAAGGTTAAAAGATTGTGTTGAAGATCAAAGGATAGGAGTGTCTGGTGTGTGGAAGTTCAGAGAGACAGAGATACAGTGGGAGGCTGACAACATTAACAGCATAGAAAGCACAAAGCGAGCAAGCAAACGTGAGTCAATTGATACAATCAGTTCCTTGTGGAATCTATTTGCAGCCTGTATGTTCTCATGTCAGAGTTACTTTTCAAGAAGACTGCAACCCATATTGATTCTAAGTACTACTTATATGTACACACACACACACACACACACACCACGCACATACACACAGACACAGACACACACACACACACACACACACACACACACACACACAACATACACACTAAGAAATAGAGAGATAGCGAGTGAGAGAGAGACATACACACAGAGAGAAAGAGAAATAAACAAAGAGACAGACAGACAAGAACAAGAACAACATTTTATTTACGAGGGTACAAAATAACCAAAACATATGCTTCTTTACATCCAGGCCTCACTCAAAGAAGGTCTACATCACACTACAGACAGACAGACAGACAAACAGAGAGAGAGAGATAGAGAGAGAGAGAGAGATGAAAATACATTTAAAAAGAATATGAAATAAAATGTTCGTTTCTTTCTTTCTTTCTTTCTTTGTTGTTGGGGGCAGTTTGTGTGTGTGTGTGTGCATGTGTGTGTGTGTGTGTGTGTGTGTGTGTGTGTGTGTGTGTGTGTGTGTGTGTGTGTGTGTGTGTGTGTGTGTGTGTGTGTGTGTGTGTGTGTGTGTGTGTGTGTGTGTGAATTGACTAAGATTGACTACAGCTGTGCTTTAAACAAAAAACTTCCACACTGATTGACATATATAAATTCAAGAACATTTCAGAATTTCTGAAGACATCTTAAAATGGAGCTCCATAGCATCATCACTATCATCCCAATGTTCGTCACCATAACATTTCAAACAAGCAAAAACAGTTACATATTCTGTGACCTTTAATGCTGTGCTTTCATACTGACCTCAGTCAGTGTAGGTGGGTTCGGAAGTGTCTTAAAACATCAAAAACGAGCGTCCTGATGGTTGCAACACAGGAGCGGGAGAACAGAATGAGGCAGCAAAACGTATTGTTCACACTGGTCCTAAAGGTTAAAAGATTGTGTTGAAGATCGAAGGATAGGAGTGTCTGGTGTGTGGAAGTTCAGAAGAGAGACATACAGTGGGAGGCTGACAACATTTAACCGCATGGAAAGCAAATAAGCGAGGAACAAACGTTGATCAATTGTATATCGCTTCCTTGTGGAATCTATTGCACCGTATGCTATCAGAGTTACTTTTCAAGAAGACTGAAGCCCATATTGATTCTTAGATTGATTAAAGACACAGAACGAGAAAGAACAGACCAGACAACAGACAGACAGACAGACACAAGAAACAAGAACAAACTTCATTACAGGGTAGAAAATCAGCAAATCTAGTTTTTACATAGAAGCCCGGCCCAGAGAGGGAATAACAACACACAGAAGAACAGAAGATTAGAGGAGAAGAAGAAGGGTAACAATACTTTTTTAAAAGGAGTCAAAGAAAATTTATATAGTTATGGTGTTTGTCTTGGATTAGTTTGTAGTTGTTGGAGTGGGGAGGGTTGTGTTTGTTTTTTTTTTTTATCGTTTTCTTGTTTTTTGTATATTGATTTTTTTTGTTTGATTTTTTTTTTGTTTGATCCATTAAGGGGACTGTAATCATTAGTTGCTTGTACTTAAACAATAACTTCCAACTCGATGCTATATGAATTCATGAACATTCACAGAAATTCCTAAGCACCATGAATAATAACTATCCCACAATGTCGTCACCTACTTTCCCGTGGATGAAATCCGTTGTATATTGCTGCTTAATGCTGTGCCAAATATACCTCACCGGTTAGGGATTCGACAGGATGTGACAAAATCAATGCTCCTGTTTTGCTCACTATCCTCCTGTACGTATCACGCACCTTTTCACACTGCCTCTTTAACTTTTCTTGACATCACTTACTGCTCATTTCCTCGTGTCCTCATTCACGTAGTCATTCACTGGTTATCACATTCTCCCCATATCCATAGCGGTCACAGCTAGCTCCCCATTCATTAATCGTTCCTTTTCCCCATTCTCCTTTCCGGTTATTTCTCAAGCTGCCCCTCTTTCCTTGTCATCCTTTTCATCTTTCTCACAGATCCGCTGCTCATTCACACAGTCAACTCCTTCATTCTGGTTGAATCCAATCTTTCCTCTTTCTCCAGCCTCCCAGATTCCTACATCACACTCTCCATCAACTCGTCATCCAATCATTTCTTGAGTCATTTTGTTTTTCTTTTTCTCTCTTTCTGTTTTTTCTCCTCTCGCTTTTTTTTGTTTCCTGTTTTCTTCTATCCTCAGACTCCTACATCTCTCTCATCTTACTTTCCCTTGATCCTTTTCCTCTTTGATCCATGACCATCACAGTTTTCCCAAGCCCATCTACTCTCCCCTCTGATTGATCTCTATTCCCTGTGATGTTCCTGTGTAGCTGCTCTTGCCAGCTCAACTTATCCCTCTACCTTCACTGTCCAATCTCTTTTTTCTCTTTCTTTCTCCTCCTCTCTTCTCTCCTCTTTCATCCTTTCCTCTTTCTCCTCCTCCTTCTCCTGTCCTTCTCCTCCCTCCTCCTCCTCTCCTTGTCATCCTTTCTCCTCTTTCTCCTCCTCTCCTTCTCACCTTTCTTCTCTCTCTCCTCCTCCTCTTCCTTGTCATCCTTTCTCTTCTCTTCCTCCTTCTCCTGGTTGTTCTCCTCCTCTCCTCCTCTCCTCCTCCTTGTCATCCTTTCCTCTTTCTCCACCTCCCTCTCTTCTTTCTCCTCCTCCTCTTCCTTTCATCCTTTCCTCTTCTCCTCCTCTCTCCTCTCATTCTCCTCCTCTCCTCCTCTCTTCCTTGTCATCCTTTTCCTCTTTCTCCTCCTCCTCTCCTGCTCATTTTCCTCCTCTCCTCCTCCTCTCTCCTTGTCATCCTTTTCCTCTTTCTTCTCTCCTTCTCCTGCTCATTCTCCTCTCTCTTCTCCTCCTCCTTGTCATCCTTTCCTCTTTCTCTCCTCCCTCTCCTGCTCATTCTCCTCCTCCTCTCCTTCCTCCTTGTCATCCTTTTCCTCTTCTCCTCCTTCCCTTTTCTGCTCATTCTCCTCCTCTCCTCCTTCTCCTCCTTCCTTCTCCTTGTTATCCTTTCCTCTTTCTCCTCCTCCATCTCCTGCTCGTTCTCCTCCTCTCCTCCTCCTCTTCCTTGTTATCCTTTTCCTCTTTCTCCTCCTCCTCTCCTGCTCATTCTCCTCCTCTCCTCCTCCTCTCCTTGTCATCCTTTCCTCTTTCTCCTCTCCCTCCTGCTCATTCTCCTCCTCTTCCTTGTCATCCTTTTCCTCTTTCTCCTCCTCCCTCTCTGCTCATTCTCGTCCTCTCCTCCTCCTCTTTTTCGTTTTCCTTCTCTTCCTTCCCATCCTGATCCTTCTCCTCGTCTTCCTCCTTCTATTCCTTTTCCTTCTCGTTCACTTCCTCGTCTTCGTCTTCCTTCTCCTCCTTCCTTCCCCCAATGTCGTCTTCGTATTCTTCCTGCTCCTCCTTCTTCTCCTTCTCCTCCTTCCTCCCTCATCCTCTTTCTCCTCTTCCTTTTCTTTCTCTGTTTCTTCCGTCTCCTTCTCTTTCTCATCCTCTTTCTCCTTCTCCTGCATCTCTTTCTCTTCCTTCCTTTTTCTCCTTCCTCCTCCTCCTCCTTTTCTCGCTTAGACCCTCTTTCTATCATTTCTCCTTTTCTCTTTTCTCCTTGTTCATTTTTTCCTTGTGCAATCCCAGGCTGCGCTCATTTAGTACTCAGAGCATTTTTGGTGTTAGTGTCGACTTTTTTTTTCCATCGATTTCCATATCCCTCTTGAGGTAGGGCCAATTTTGAAATCTGGGCCCGTGGAAGTTGGCCAATCCAGGAAGAAGAATAAGTCACAAAAACAGCCATGCGACTTAAATGTGCTACTTACGATTCAAGGATTTTATTCTTCCTTCAATATTTGTTTAAAAAAAACAGGATTACTGCCAGGGTTGCATCGCAGAGTACTTTAAATGTGGGTGTGTCGTTACATCCACAAGACAGGGAAAGCAGGGTTATTGTCTCCTATACAGTGCCACAAACAGACAGAAAGACGAAAAACAACCAGACGTCACAAACCTTTTATCTGGCAGAATAAACTGTCTGGTCCAAAACGAAACAAAATCTTCGAGAAAGATAACACTGTAAAAAAAGCATATCCTTAAAAAGAAGAGACAAAAGAAGAAAGACTGCTGGGTGTTCAAAGCAGCCAAGGTGACCCTCCTAGAACTGTTCGTCAGTATTAGGTCCTTCAACAGGAAGGTTTTAGACTCCAAAAGCAGGTGACGCATATCCCCATGAGGGCGCCAGGGCTCTTTCAGTATAGTATCCCCACCTTCTGAAAATTCTATGCTAGAAATGTTCTCTTTTCTGTCACTCTCTTTGTTTCTGCCTTGTTCCTTTGCTTTCTGTCACTTCTTCCTATCATTTTTCGGCCTTGCTGGTCCATTTACCTGTATGTTTTCCATAAAGTCTTACATACTTTTTCTTAGGATTGATGATTGGGTACATGCATGTTTGGAGGTGAGATATGCGGAAGCAATTTTAGGTAATTTATGCCCGTTTTTATATATGTTTTGATGTTCTTAGGTATGCTTAAATTAGTATCAGGTGTGTTTTTTAAATCCCCTGTGCGATAAAGGGACAGAGTGGTCATCGCCAGGGGCATGTCAGATTATGTGCGCAAATTCATTGATATGTATACTTAATTTTCTTTTTTCTTTTTTTTCCTGTTAAAGTTTTATATGTTTTGAAACGGTTATAGCCCTGATATGGCTCTACGCGGTCGGCTGGGCTTTAAACAACAAAGACAATAACAGGTGATGCGTTTTTACTCTTTATGCGGGTTGCGTAGTTGTTTTGATAGAGCCATGGACTCAGGGTCTGATGTCTTGAGTTCAGTCCCAGCCTGCAACATTAAACACTGGCTTGTTTGCTGCTCATCTTAATGTTTCCATCATTCTGATGGCGTCAGCTTAAGTGTTTCAAAGGTCTCTTTTCTCCCCATACTTGCTACTCGTATCAAAAACTTGCCAGCATACAGTTGGGGTTTTTGTTGTTGTGTTGTTGTTGTTGTTTTTGTTTTTTTTGTTTGTTTTTTGTTTTTTTTTGTTTTTTTTTTTTTTTTTTGCAGACTCTGCTGCCCACCTTTATGTTTCCATCATTTTGATGGCATCAGATTAAGTGTTTCAAATGTCTCTTTTCTCCCCACCCTGAGCTACTCGGTTCAAAAACTTGTCAGCATATAGGGTTTTGTGCAGGCTCAGAGAGTCCGCCAGGTAATTGCTGGAAAAGTTGGGTGGACCGCGTATGGAATTGTCCGAGTGTGATGAATCTCTCTTGAACAAACTCCTTGACTCTGTGTAGAACTTGTCACACCTGCTGTCTGTGATAGGAAAAGGAGAAGGAGATCCACGCCTATGCAGACGGACCATCTACATCCAAGGTAGCAGATCTCCACAAAGTGTAGAGACATCCAAACAACTAACACAGCACTTCGTATGGGCTAAAGAAAGAACGTGGAAGAAAAGTGTAAGGAAAAGATAGATTTTAATCTTGGAAAGCTGTCGTATATTTCTGTATGTATTAACAGATAATGACTGTTCAATATGACACCGCCACGTGATGCAAATAGAGGTATGTATATTGTTGACTCATTTGCAATGGCACAAGTAAAGAGAGAGAGACAGGAGGAGGGAGGAAGGAGGAGAAGGAGAAAAAAAATTAAACGAGGATCAGTTCCAAGCTACCAATTCAAAGAGTCACATGGACTCTAACAGTATTATTTTTCTGGTTCAACTGTCTTGCTGAAAAAAAAATCAATAGCTTTAGAAAGAAGACAGGAAAATAAAAGCTAGGAAAGAGGATGGATGTCATTCAGTTTCTTTATAACTGTACTATATGTAGATTATATATTCAATGAAAGGGCATTTCAAAGGAATGATGATATTTCCTGGATAATTAGATATTATCAGCAAAAAGAATGAAGATAAAAATGTATTATTTTATATGAAATCATTCCGCAAAATGTCAAGCACCTCGCATAGAAAACCAGCCGAGAAATAAATGTTATCAAATTGTCAGATTCGTACAAGAAAAACAGATTTCTCTCATTCAGAGGAAAAGACCAGCTCGCTCAAAGCTTGAAGACAGCTGAACGTGACCCTGTCGCTGTGCATATAATTAGCCAGCTGCACGTGCCAGACAAACGACAACCATGTGCGCGTGATTACATTGGATTAATTTTAAGAATGTTATAAAAACATGACTAGAGTGCGAGTGTGTACGTGCCTATGTGTAGATGGGAGAGGGGGTTGTGTGTGTGTGTGTGTGTGTTGTGTGTGTGTGTGTGTGTGTGTGTGTGTGTGTGTGTGTGTGTGTGTGTGTGTGTGTGTGTGTGTGTGTGTGTGTGTGTGGGTGAACAATCAAGCTGTATTTATGAAAGTCTTGATCAAAATGCGTAATGATTTCACAGATGATTGTTGACGGGAATATTGTTGTGTGTTTTGGGGGGGGGGGGGGGGGGCCAAATTTCCAACTGTCTTGCGTTTATGAACTTACTTAGCATTTTGTTCCCAATCTCTCTCTCTCTCTCTCTCTCTCTCTCTCTCTCTCTCTCTCTATCTATCTATCTACTCTATCTTCTATTTCTTATCTCTCTATCTCTCTTCTCCTGCTGTCATCTCTCGTCTTCTCTCATCTCCTGTCTCTTCTCTCTTCTGTCATCTCTTTTCTGTCTCTCTGCTCTGTCTATTCTGTTCTCTGTCTCTCTGTCTCTGTCTTGACTCTCTCTGTCTCTATTCGTTCTGTCCTCTCTCTGTCTCTGTCTGTCTCTGTCTCTCTCTCTGTCTTATGTTCTGTCTGTCTGTCTGTCTCTCTCTGTCTATGTCTCTTCTTCTGTCTGTCTCTCTCTCTCTCTCTATCTCTCTCTCTTTCTTTGCTCTCTCTCTCTCTCTCTCTCTCTCTTTCTTTGTCTCTCTGTCGTTCTTCTTCCTTATTTAAATTTACTTTTTTGATGTCATCGACTTTTACTAAAGTTGTTCGAAATTTAGCTTTATTTCTATACAAAGCACTTAAATATAAAGAGACAGCGTGTTTCTTGAGTCTTTTTAGATTTAATTCTACCCAACGGACTCAAGGCTCGAATATGAATAGAATGTTTGTATCTTATGTTCTTTTTGCTTATTTTATTATGCATTTGTACAAAATGTTTCAAATTAGAAATATGGTTATTGCTTAGTTAATGTTATATGATTGTGAGAATGCATAATTATGTGCATCCCCCTTCTAAGGGGCTGTGGCCTATATGAATAAACCATCTGAAGTCTGAAGTCTGTCTCATTCTCTCTCAACTTGTCAAATGCACGGGTTCGATTTGCTAAATGAATGTGGTGGTCAATGGACAATACTATGAAAGTATGTAAAGTTCCGCAAAAGAGGTGGTTGGCACTTTTGATCCTAGTGTTGTGACAAGTTCCTAGTCTTTAAGACGTCTCCTCTAGTCCTAAATACAGACATCACTGTTTGCTTAAAAACATTCCACTTCCATCTGTGTATGACAACGGGGAACAAGATACTTCCAGTAATTAGTTTAATGAACAGTAAGTACAAAGGCGTATCACGGTACCCTAGTCATGTACATCTCTTCACAGTCTCATGACTTCCTTGTCACGAAGTACTTGTTGACTGTACTCTGTCTGAAATCAAAACAAGTGTGACTGCCCGCGTTC
This sequence comes from Monoplex corrugatus, assembly GCA_030674185.1. Classification (NCBI taxonomy): domain Eukaryota; kingdom Metazoa; phylum Mollusca; class Gastropoda; order Littorinimorpha; family Ranellidae; genus Monoplex; species Monoplex corrugatus. The sequence goes on from JAPXFY010002489.1 coordinate 10,230, forward strand.
AATCAAACAGGAACCAGAAAAAAAAAACGAAAAAAGACTAAGAGTACGTACTGAATTCAAGACAAAACAGGCGCCTGTTGGATTAAATACGCGTTCTTATTCTTTTTTTCGAGTTTTTTTTTTCTGGTTCCTGTTCTATGTATGGTTTGTGTTACTGATGATCAGTTTGAATTCCCCCACACCTGGGTCCCTGTGTGTAGGGGGCTTATAGCTTAATGAAAGAAAAAAAACATTTTGCATTTGCATTCACATTCTCTGTCAACTAGGCTTGTTGTTTCGCAAGACAACAAAGGAGAACAGAAATTAGACAGAGAGGGAGCTGAATACACAAACAGGCAGGAGACAGATTGATGTTTATCTAATTTGAAGTGCTTTATGATAAATCTGAACTTGATTTCTTATTTCTACTTTCGTTGGCAACGTGAACATGATTGGTTTGAATTGATTTCTTTTCTACGTTTAGTCTGGCAAATGAACAATGATGATTGTCAATTGTTCTATTTTACGTTATCTGAATTGACAATGATTGATTGTCAATTGATTTCTTATTTTACGTTTTCAGTTGGCAAATGTACGATTGATGTAAATTGATTCTATTCTAGTTTTCAGTCTGCAAACGTGAACAATGATTTGAGTTGTGAATTTCATTTCTTATTCTACGTTTTCAGTCTGCAACGTGACAATGATTTGAGTTGTGAATTTCATTTCTTATTTCTACGTTTTCAGTCTGGCAAACGTGAACAATATTTGAGTTGTGATTTCATTCTATTCTACGTTTTCAGTCTGGCAACTGACAATGATTTGAGCTGAAACTGAGCAAATTAAGGAAACATGAGTCACTTCTATCATTTCCTGGGTTTGTGCGCGAAGGAGCAGACGTCATAATTTCACCGGCTGTTGGAGTAAGGGGATTGGACAGATGGAAACTGAACGTGCACGCAAGAAATGTCATAAGACCTAAAGCTTTCGTCACATGTCAATACTGGAAGGTCTTAAATTAAGGCAACGTCACACGCTATGTTTTATGGTCCGAGTGACACGCCGGGTTGTGTTGTTAAAAGTAGACCTCCACAAGTCACAGGCAGTCGGGATTGCCGTGATACAAAGAGGTTAGGATTTGGACGGCATCAATCTCTTTTCCATTTCCTTTTTGGAAAGGGGTGGGATGAGAAATCCCTTGTGTGTGTGTGTATGTGTGCGTGTGTGTGTGTGGTGTGTGTGTGTGTGTGTGTGTGTGTGTGTGTGTGTGTGTGTGCGTGTGTGTGTGTGCGTGTGTGTGTGTGGGGTGTGTGTGTGTGCGCGCGCGCGCGTGCGTGTGTGTGTGTGTTGTGTGTCACTGATCTTCAGCCGTTGTTGGCCCTTAGTCTTTTTATTGGCCTTTATCCTATTACGTGGGAATGTACAAGAGCAACAGTATAAGCAGCAATATCGAAAGTAATAGAAGTAGCAGGAGTATTCAACAGCAGTATGACTAGAAATAGTAACAGCAGTGGTATCAGTAGTAGAAGTGTAAATATTAACTGTCACAGTAACAGTAATTATCTATCTATCTATCTATTATCTATCTATCATATACTATCTATCTATCTATCTATCTATCTATCTATCTTTTTATCTATCCATCTATCTATCTATCTATCTATCTATATGTCTGTCTGTCTATCTACCTATCTGTCTATCTATGTCTTTCTATCTATCTATCTATCTATCTGTCTGTCTGTCTATCAATCTATCTGTCTGTCTATCTATCTATGTATCTATCTATCTATCTATCTATCTATCTAATTTATCCGTCTGTCTGTCTGTCTGTCTGTCTGTCTGTCTGTCTGTCGGTCGGTCGGTCTAATATCAATAGCTTTTGCAATTGCTGGATAGGGTGCGAGAGCCAAATGGCTTAATACGTCTTCTCGTTCTGTTTTAGTGTGTTTCTGGTTTCTGTCGGTGAATTTGCTGTAGTATGGAATGTATTGATTTTGTCATGTTTGTTCTTGCATCCGAGTTACTTTTCAAGAAATGAAACTCTACCTTTTGCTGTTTTTGTGTTGAAAGATTTTTTCAGGAAATCTCAAGCAATTTCTCAGCTTTTTTCCTTGTCTGTTTGTTCTTGTTTAATCTATCAAAACTACCTCCGTTCGTGCTTTCGACAAAAACCCTCTCCATGAATAAGTGCACTAAACTACAAACAAACAAAAAACCAAAAAAAAGCATTTTGTTATCCGAGGATAGTAGCGTTTTGCGGCCTCTGGACCTGTCTTACAGGTTCTTACAACTAGTCTTTGCCTTCTTTTTCTCTCTGTCCCATTTTTTGAGCCACAGTAACGGCCACAGAATATTGTACAATTTTGATAACGATATGATGATATGATGATGATGATGAGACGACGACGACGACGATGATGATGATGATGATGATGATGATGATGATACATGATGCCGTGATATGTCCATCTGGGATTGAGACTGCGTGACAGGGCTGTACTCTACGTTCACAATCATACTAATATATTCTGGCGTCAACCATTTCCTGCTATTCTTTAAGTACATTTGAGAACATCATAGGCACCAAGATAACCATTCCACCCATCTAGATTTATTTTTTGAAGGAGGCAGACACAAGAATATCATTAATAAAGAAGAACTAGCAAAATACAAACAACATTCAGAGGACATTTTATGAGGAAAAGGGAATTAGAGCACCTGGTCACAACATGAAAGTTGGAGGGAAAGAGAACACCAGATAGACCCAGAGAGAAAACATTGGACGGACGTGCAGGGTGGCTGAGGACAGAGAGATATACTTGCAGCGACAGGGGATGTATTCGTGCGGAGGGCGATGATCGCCAACGCCATGCGGCAGGGCATATGATGATGATGATGATCATCATCATCATCATCATCATATCATGGTCATGGTGATGATCATGATCATGATCATGATCATGATGATGATGATGACGACGACGACGACGAGATGATGATGATGATGATGATGATGATGATGATGATGATGATTTTTTTTTCAGTGTCATGGAGGGTGTGGAAAGCGAGTGACCGTGAACAAACCAAACCAGACCAACAGCTATACTTAAACTTTGATGAAAGCATTCACATCTTATTGCAAGAAAATAATGCTTTTTGGCTGAATTGAGATTCATCTGTAAACATCTGAAGAAGGTGTTGCTTTTCCGTTTTCACATTTGGCATATTGATTGACTGATTGGTTAAACGAGCCTGACTGCTTTGAGGATACCGTCAAACAGTTATTAAGCAAGTAGAGAATGCAGAAAAACAAGGTCAAACAGCCAGTGCAGTTTTACTCAGCCATTGGGCTAGGTAGTCCGGTGGCTTAGTGTGTCGTTTGTGAGAGTACATTGCATGTTGGTGAACATACATATAAATACTACATACGTACATTACTATTCTCTGACTTTTCGCTTTCCACGCACTAAGCTCAATACCTATGGTCCACGAGCCTTTCTGTTCTGGTCACTCTCTGGAACAAACTTCCTCTCTCAGTCCGTCAGCACCTACTTTGTCTCCTGTCAAGTCCGCTCTCAGTCCACAACCTACTTTTGTCTCCTTCAATCGCTCTCAAAACTCACCTTCCCTCCCTAATCCTACCCACTCACCCCCCCCCCCCCCCCCCCCCTCTGCAGCCTGTCTCCCCTCGGAGGGGAATCACATGGTTATAATATATAATTGTATATGCTATGCTCTCTATAATTTTCCATTGCTTTTATTCTTTATTTTATTGCTTTTATTCTTTCTCCCCATTTATAGCCATGCGTGTGTGTGAGTGTGTGTGTGTGTGTGTGTGTGTGTGTGTGTGTGTGTGTGTTGTGTGTGTGTGTGTGCGTGCGTGTGCGTGCGTGCGTGCGTGCGTGCTTGCGTGTGTGTCTGCTTCAGCGCTTAGATTTGATTTTATCAAGATTTTGCGCTATATAAATATTGTAATTATTATTATTATTATTATTATTATTATTGTTATCTTTATTTAACGCCCATCCGACTGCGTAGAGCCATATCAGGGCTATAACCGTTTTAAAACATATGCAATACTCCAGGTCACTGTGACATGAGATGAACAAAGTTTAGGGGGGTTGACATTATTATAATAGCCTATTTTTTAGATTGTTATAATGGTTTGACTTTTGGGGAGTGGGAAGGGTTGGGGTTTTTGTTTGTTTTTGTTTGTTTGTTTGTTTTTCTTTCTTTTTTTTTTTTATTGTTATTATAGGTTGGCTTCTTTGTTCTTTTGAAATTATTATAATGGCTTGGCCATTTTTAAACTGTTAAACAGCTTACATTTAAAAAAATTCAGATTCTTATAAAAGCTTGATTTTTAAAGAAAATTGTTGTAATGACAAGACCTGTTTTCTGTACTGTTGGAAAATTGTTAGAATGGCTTGACTGTTTTTTTAATTGTTATAAAGATATATTTTTAAGGGGGTACTGATAATGGTTTCATTTTTTTCCAGATTGTTATAATAACTTGACTTTTTTGTCAGAGTGTTATAAGTGCCTGATTTTTTTTTCCTCCACTGACTTGTGATCTTAATCGTTTTATTCTCGAAAAAGCACAGAAAATATATAGGATAATGAGACAAAGAGAGGCTCCTCCACCCCACCTTTTTTTCCCCTTTGTGTGTATGTGTGTGTGCGTGCGTGTATGTCTAAAATCACTATTGTGAACAGACATTAAATAAAAATTCATTCATTCATTCAGAGGCAGTGGACTGTGTTTATAAACATCATTAAATCTGCGTTACAGTACCAAAACACTTGTTCTGAAGACAGATCATTTCTGGCATCAACAGATGTCTCACTTTTTTTCAGAAGACTATACAGTGAATAGAAGTCCACAATCATTTTTCAGAATAAAATCTTTGTTCAGGCTGGTTCTAAAGGTTGGAAGGTTGTTTGAAGATCAAACACGAGGTGTGTCTAATGCTCGGAGGAAGTAGGGGACAGATGAGAACATAAGACTGACAACGTGATCTACATAGGAAAGTCAAGCAAACGATGTGGAAAGCTCAGTCAGCTGGGTGTAGTCTTGAAAGGTTAATATGAACGCTTCCTTGTGATGTCGTGTGCACATTTAGCTCTTACGTCAGTGACACTTGGTCTGGATGAAGACAAAACTGGGACTCACCTGTTAACTATGCTTATCGTAGAAAGATCTTTGTCACGAACGTCAAGCCATTATTACGTGTGTCCATGTCCGTTTGTTGTGTGTGACTCGAACAGTTGTATCTACACTTCCTTGGTTTAACCTTTTGACTCTCTCACCTTGTCTACTGGCAACCTGCATCATCATTAGTGATAGTAAACCAAAAACTTAACCCTTCGACTCCCGCATCTTGGGTGAGGGAGTGAAAGGGCTAACTTTTTGCAGCTGGAAGATACGGCGTGGGAGTCAAAGGGTTAAATTAAACAAGGAACTGACCACTTCATCATCGTCATCACCATCATCATCATCATCATTATCATCATCATCATCTTAAGTTGACATAACTATTTCTACATCACTTGATCTTTTTTTTCCCCTTCAGTGTGGGAAATAGTTGAGGGAAACCGGCCATTATGACCAAACAAAAATACACTAGCAGATATAAATCATTCAAACAATGCAATGTTTTTATGTAACTCCAAATTGGGACATTTCGAAGACCAACCACTTGGCTCGTAACATATGCTTAATTCTTGCATCTTCTTGTCAGGAATTCATACTCTCCATCTTTCTTGGACTTTTGAAAGAACAGATCAAAATGTTCATGTTATACACAGTGAAACAAACAGTACCGCAGATAGTGTAAAACCAACACTTTGCACAGTCACTTCACATTAAAACAAAATTGTACCAAAGAAGGGAGAATATGCGTGGCACAAAACTGAAATACATAAAGAGCGAACAATGAGCTCCACGGCCTGCGTGTAAATGAAGTTCATTTATAAAAAGTATGTTCTCTGCCTTACTTGAGATCAAAAGTCCTGACAATGTTTGTTGTTGTTTTTTTTAACCATGTACATCTTTGCCACTGAACAGACAGACAGACGCACAGACGCACTGCACATACAGATGGATAATTTGTGTCAACACTTGACCCTTTGTTTCTGTAAAGTGTTTGGATCTTTTTTTTTCCATTTAGAGAAAAATAACAGCATAAAGAGAGAGAGAGTGAAAGAGAGAGAGAGAGAGAGAGAGAAATAAGAGCATATAGAGAGAAAAAGAGAGAGAGAAATAAGAGCATATAGAGAGAAAAAGAGAGAGAGAAATAAGAGCATATAGAGAGAAAAAGAGAGATAGAAATAAGAGCATATAGAGAGAAAAAGAGAGAGAGAAATAAGAGCATATAGAGAGAAAAAAAGAGAGAAATAAGAGCATATAGAGAGAAAAAGAGAGATAGAAATAAGAGCATATACATATAGAGAGAAAAAGAGAGAGAGAAATAAGAGCATATACATGTAGAGAGAAAAAGAGAGAGAGAAATAAGAGCATATACATATAGAGAGAAAAGAGAGAGAGAAATAAGAGCATATACATATAGAGAGAAAAAGAGAGAGAGAAATAAGAGCATATACATATAGAGAGAAAAAGAGAGAGAGAAATAAGAGCATATACATATAGAGAGAAAAAGAGAGAGAGAAATAAGAACATATACATATAGAGAGAAAAAGAGAGAGAGAAATAAGAACATATACATGTAGAGAGAAAAAGAGAGAGAGAAATAAGAGCATATAGAGAGAAAAAGAGAGAGAGAAATAAGAGCATATAGAGAGAAAAAGAGAGAGAGAAATAAGAGCATATACATATAGAGAGAAAAAGAGAGAGAGAAATAAGAGCATATAGAGAGAAAAAGAGAGAGAGAAATAAGAGCATATACATATAGAGAGAAAAAGAGAGAGAGAAATAAGAACATATACATATAGAGAGAAAAAGAGAGAGAGAAATAAGAGCATATACATATAGAGAGAAAAAGAGAGAGAGAAATAAGAACATATACATATAGAGAGAAAAAGAGAGAGAGAAATAAGAACATATACATGTAGAGAGAAAAAGAGAGAGAGAAATAAGAGCATATAGAGAGAAAAAGAGAGAGAGAAATAAGAGCATATAGAGAGAAAAAGAGAGAGAGAAATAAGAGCATATACATGTAGAGAGAAAAAGAGAGAGAGAAATAAGAGCATATAGAGAGAAAAAGAGAGAGAGAAATAGACAGACAGATAGGCAGGCAAGCAAGCAGGCAGACAGAGACAGGTCAGAGGGAGACACAGAGAGAGATTAGAGAGACATACAGACAGAAAGAAGCTTTGCTTGATCTGAACTATTCTCCTTCATACCGTCACCTTTTGGCCGATCGTCAACCCCATTCCTGCTGTCTTCTTTCTTTTGATCCATCTTTCTTTTGATCCATCTTTCTTTTGTTCTATCTTTCTTTTGTTCTATCTTTCTTTTGTTCTATCTTTCTTTTGTTCTATCTTTCTTTTGTTCTATCTTTCTTTTGTTCTATCTTTCTTTTGATCTATCTTTCTTTTGTTCTATCTTTCGTTTGATCTATCTTTCTTTTGTTCTATCTTTCTTTTGTTCTATCTTTCTTTTGATCTATCTTTCTTTTGTTCTATCTTTCTTTTGATCTATCTTTCTTTTGTTCTATCTTTCTTTTGTTCTATCTTTCTTTTGTTCTATCTTTCTTTTGATCTATCTTTCTTTTGTTCTATCTTTCTTTTGATCTATCTTTCTTTTGATCTATCTTTCTTTTGATCTATCTTTCTTTTGTTCTATCTTTCTTTTGTTCTATCTTTCTTTTGTTCCATCTTTCTTTTGATCCATCTTTCTTTTGTTCTTTCTTTTGATCTATCTTTCTTTTGATCTATCTTTCTTTTGTTCTATCTTTCTTTTGTTCTATCTTTCTTTTGATCTATCTTTCTTTTGATCTATCTTTCTTTTGATCTATCTTTCTTTTGATCTATCTTTCTTTTGTTCTATCTTTCTTTTGATCCATCTTTCTTTTGTTCTATCTTTCTTTTGTTCTATCTTTCTTTTGTTCTATCTTTCTTTTGTTCTATCTTTCTTTTGATCTATCTTTCTTTTGTTCTATCTTTCTTTTGTTCTATCTTTCTTTTGATCCATCTTTCTTTTGTTCTATCTTTCTTTTGTTCTATCTTTCTTTTGTTCTATCTTTCTTTTGTTCTATCTTTCTTTTGTTCTATCTTTCTTTTGATCCATCTTTCTTTTGTTCTATCTTTCTTTTGTTCTATCTTTCTTTTGTTCTATCTTTCTTTTGATCTATCTTTCTTTTGTTCTATCTTTCTTTTGTTCTATCTTTCTTTTGATCCATCTTTCTTTTGATCCATCTTTCTTTTGATCTATCTTTCTTTTGTTCTATCTTTCTTTTGATCTATCTTTCTTTTGTTCTATCTTTCTTTTGTTCTATCTTTCTTTTGATCCATCTTTCTTTTGATCTATCTTTCTTTTGTTCTATCTTTCTTTTGTTCTTTCTTTTGATCTATCTTTCTTTTGTTCTTTCTTTTGATCTATCTTTCTTTTGATCTATCTTTCTTTTGTTCTATCTTTCTTTTGTTCTATCTTTCTTTTGATCCATCTTTCTTTTGTTCTATCTTTCTTTTGATCTATCTTTCTTTTGTTCTATCTTTCTTTTGTTCTATCTTTCTTTTGATCTATCTTTCTTTTGTTCTATCTTTCTTTTGTTCTATCTTTCTTTTGTTCTATCTTTCTTTTGATCTATCTTTCTTTTGTTCTATCTTTCTTTTGTTCTATCTTTCTTTTGATCCATCTTTCTTTTTATCCATCTTTCTTTTGATCTATCTTTCTTTTGTTCTATCTTTCTTTTGATCTATCTTTCTTTTGTTCTATCTTTCTTTTGTTCTATCTTTCTTTTGATCCATCTTTCTTTTGATCCATCTTTCTTTTGATCTATTTTTCTTTTGTTCTATCTTTCTTTTGATCTATCTTTCTTTTGTTCTATCTTTCTTTTGATCTATCTTTCTTTTGTTCTATCTTTCTTTTGTTCTATCTTTCTTTTGATCCATCTTTCTTTTGATCCATCTTTCTTTTGTTCTTTCTTTTGATCTATCTTTCTTTTGATCTATCTTTCTTTTGTTCTATCTTTCTTTTGATCTATCTTTCTTTTGTTCTATCTTTCTTTTGTTCTATCTTTCTTTTGATCTATCTTTCTTTTGATCCATCTTTCTTTTGTTCTTTCTTTTGTTCTATCTTTCTTTTGATCTATCTTTCTTTTGTTCTATCTTTCTTTTGATCTATCTTTCTTTTGATCTATCTTTCTTTTGTTCTATCTTTCTTTTGTTCTATCTTTCTTTTGTTCTATCTTTCTTTTGTTCTCTCTTTCTTTTGATCTATCTTTCTTTTGATCCATCTTTCTTTTGTTCTTTCTTTTGTTCTATCTTTCTTTTGATCTATCTTTCTTTTGTTCTATCTTTCTTTTGATCTATCTTTCTTTTGATCTATCTTTCTTTTGTTCTATCTTTCTTTTGTTCTATCTTTCTTTTGTTCTATCTTTCTTTTGATCTATCTTTCTTTTGATCTATCTTTCTTTTGTTCTATCTTTCTTTTGATCTATCTTTCTTTTGATCTATCTTTCTTTTGTTCTATCTTTCTTTTGATCTATCTTTCTTTTGTTCCATCTTTCTTTTGTTCTATCTTTCTTTTGTTCCATCTTTCTTTTGTTCTATCTTTCTTTTGTTCCATCTTTCTTTTGTTCTATCTTTCTTTTGATCTTTCTTTTGTTCTTT
>JAPXFY010002489.1:22500-27025 GCA_030674185.1 Monoplex corrugatus
TTGTACTTTTCTTCCGAGTTTTTTTTTTTTTTTTTTTTTTTTTTTGAGGGGGGGGGTTGTTTTTTGGTTTTGTTTTTTTGTATTTTCACTGGGTGCTCAAAAAGATGAAGGCCTGGAGAGGGGTAAGAGAGGGCTGGTTCTTTGAGTGGTTTCTTTACACTTTGTGAAGTTTTGTTGTCTTAGGCGTGGTCTTCGTTTGTGTGGCTCCTTCCCTCCATTGTGACTTGCCCACTGACTTCAGGGAATCAGGTCTGGTGTACGTCATGTCAGTGTTCTAAATGTGCACGTAAATAATCCTGTAAGTCTTGTCAGTGTTTTAAATGTGCACGTAAGTAATCACGTAAGTCATGGCAGTGTTCTAAATGTGCACGTAAATAATCCTGTTAGTCATGTCAGTGTTCTTAATGTGTACGTAAATAATCCTGTAAGTCTTGTTATAGTGTTCTAAATGTGCACGTAAATAATCCTGTAATTCTTGTCAGCGTTCTAAATGTGCACGCAACAAATCCTGTAAGTCATATCAGTGTTATAAATGTGCACGTAAATAATCCTGTCAGTCTGTCAGTGGTCTAAATGTGCACGTAAATAATCCTGTAAGTAATATCAGTGTTGTAAATGTGCACGTAAATAATCCTGTAAGTCATGTCAGTGGTCTAAATGTGCACGTAAATAATCCTGTAAGTCATGTCAGTGTTCTAAATGTGCACGTAAATAATCCTGTCAGTCATGTCAGTGTTCTAAATGTGCACGTAAATAATCCTGTAAGTCATATCAGTGGTCTAAATGTGCACGTAAATAATCCAGTAAGTCATGGCAGTTGTCTAAATGTGCACGTAAATAATCCTGTAAGTCATGTCAGTGGTCTAAATGTGCACGTAAATAATCCTGTAAGTCATGTCAGTGGTCTAAATGTGCACGTAAATAATCCTGTAAGTCTTGTCAGTGGTCTAAATGTGCACGTAAATAATCCTGTAAGTCATGTCAGTGGTCTAAATGTGCACGTAAATAATCCTGTAAGTCATGGCAGTGGTCTAAATGTGCACGTAAATAATCCTGTAAGTCTTGTCAGTGGTCTAAATGTGCACGTAAATAATCCTGTAAGTCATGGCAGTGTTCTAAATGTGCACGTAAATAATCCTGTAAGTCATGTCAGTGGTCTAAATGTGCACGTAAATAATCCTGTAAGTCATGTCAGTGTTCTAAATGTGCACGTAAATAATCCTGTAAGTCATGTCAGTGGTCTAAATGTGCACGTAAATAATCCTGTAAGTCATGGCAGTTGTCTAAATGTGCACGTAAATAATCCTGTAAGTCATGGCAGTGGTCTAAATGTGCACGTAAATAATCCTGTAAGTCATGGCAGTGGTCTAAATGTGCACGTAAATAATCCTGTAAGTCATGGCAGTGTTCTGTAGTTTATGAAAAATGTAAAACCACCCAGCATGCATTGAGATTGCACAGCCACATACTGCCTGCACAATATCACATGTCACATGTCACCTGTCGGCGTCACCGGCTTCAGTGTTGGCCGCTGCACATTTTGACACCACCATCTCTCTCCAGGCCGCTGTGTCTTGACTTTTGTGGACAATTTCTGGAATATTTAGGCCACTAATGTTGGTTATGTTCTTGATGTATGAGATTGGAGGTCTGCCTTTCTTCCTTTTTGCCATTGTTTTTCCGTTTTTCCTTGAAAGATGGTTGCCATGAGGTCTGTGTTCTTGCTGTGTGACACATGGCCAATATATTTTGGTCTTCTCTTGCTGATGTCTGCTAGTAGTTTTCTAGTGTTATTATCAAGTTCTTCCAGGACACCTTCATTGGTTCTTCTATCTGTCCATTTGACACATAGAAGTCTCCGATAAAACCACATCTCTGCTGCCTCAATTCTTCTGTAATCAGTTTTTCTCCGGTTTCTCAACCATAAATCATGACTGGTCACATCAAACATTTTAAAAGCCTAACTTTAAGGCCATTTTGTATGCCTCTGTCTTTCCAAATGTTGAATTGGACCATTTTTTGCTTTGCCATTCCAATTCTTGTACTTATGTCATTGGAGCAGGTTCCATCATCAGTTTTTGCAGAGCCAAGGAATTTCAAATACTTAACATTTTCTAAAGGAACTTTGTTGATTAAGATGTCATGATTGTTTTCGGTATCTTTGCCTTTGATATGTAGCATTTTCATTTTCTTGGCGTTCACGTTTAGGCCAGCAGTTTTGCCTGTTGCCTCTGTGTAGAATTTTTTTATGCTGGTAATGTTGTCTACTAAAAGCGCATTTTCTATATCAGCATCTCTCATGACTTGTTCCGTGTAGATGTTAAAGAGATACAGTGAGAGGATACAACCTTGTCTAACTCCCCTCTGGATTTGAAGAATTCACATTTCTGATTGTTCCATCTAACTGTAGCCTTTTGGTCTTTATATACTGAGGCATAAATGCAGTTAGGTGTTTGAGAAAGCCCATTTTGACCATTGTGTTGAACAGGTGGGGATGAATGACGCTGTCAAATGCTTTGCTATAGTCTAAGAAGGTAACAAAAGATACTTTTTCTGTGCTTTTTATTTTCTCTATGAGTGTTTGTAGCACAAATGATATGTCAGTTGTCCCTCTGTTGGATCTGTACCCTGCCTGGCAGTCAGATAGTTCTTCTATCTTGGGTTTCAATCTGTTGAGAATAATTATTGGCAAACTCTTGCCGATGTGGCTGATTAGGGCAATGGTTATGTATTTGTTGCAATCTTTTGACATTGCCACTCTTGTGAAGCATCATAAATTCTTGAAGTTTCCAATCTGTTGGCCACTGATGAGTATTCCAGATTTTACAACAAAAATGGTGCATATTTGTAGACCTTCTCTTCCAGTGTGTTTAAACACTTCTCCCGGATCATTATCAATTCCTGGGGATTTTCTTGTTTTTAACTGCTTGGTGGCTGCTTCAGTTTCACTTAAAATTGATTCTGGTTCTGATTGTGAACAGTTCATGTCAGGGCATAGAACTGCGCAATATGGAGAAAAAACAAACAAACAAAAACAAACAGCAACGAAGATTCCCCACTCCTGTTTGTTCTGGGCCTGAGGATCTGGAGATCTCTTTCTATTGCTCTTCGTTTTTGTTTGTTTGTTTGTTTGTTTTCTGCGCAATATGGGCAAAAAACAAACAAACAAAAAAAACGCTTACACGCACTTGAGAAAATTGGAATGCTAATATAAATATTTCAAAATAAAAAAAAGAAATTTTTTTTTTTACTATAGTTACACATTAAAAACTGTCCATCCATAGATAACAGCCACTTAAAGAAAAGCGTTCAATCAGAGCCTTCCAAGATTACATTGTTCAAACTAATTGATTTAAAATGTGGTGAATATCAGCTGAAATCTTCTAACACAACTGACCGAACTGTTTGTTTTTAAGATAGGTTAAAACGTATTAAAAAGGTATGTCTCAAATTAATTAATCCTTCATTGTACACTTGGATTTCCAAGAACAATAGAAAGATTTCTAATGGCCCAATACTCTCCTGGGGTTCCACATAGCGACTGGACCAAAACAGATAGGAGTGAAGAATCTTCGTTGTTGTCCTACATGCCAATGGCACGATGGACACTAAATAGATAAGTAAATAATAAACTTGGATTTGGATTTTTTAAAAACATTTTTCTATGATTCTTTTAGAATCCTTAACGAAGTGCATAAGGCACATGCGTGGCAAGAAAGCTATGGTGCAATGTTGGGGTCAATGTTGTTTGTTCCTGTCTTTTTCTTGGGGGCAAACAGGTGTTTGCTGTTTGTGGTTGTTTGATTTTGCTTGTTTTCGTTGTGTTATTTGGTATGAGAGACGTAAACAGACAGAATCAATGTTCCTTTCTTTTGGTTTTTTTGTTTGTTTGTTTGTTTTGTTTTGTTTTGTTTTCTTTTGTTTTTTTTTATTTTTTGTTTTGTTTTTTGGACGTTTGAATTGTTGGGACTTGTTTTCATCTTGGTCTAATAGGCACTAGGCCAGCCAATTCAGATTTTCATTCAATAGTATGTGCACGCATACGAAACACACACACGCGTGCGCGCGCGTGCACATACACACACACACACAACGCACGCACGCACTCACGCACGCGCACACACAACACACACACGCACACACACAGCACACCACGCACACACACACACACACACTCACTCACACACACACACACACTCACACACACACACACACACACACACACACACACACACACACACGCACACACATGCACAAGCACGCATGCACGCACACACTAACACACTAACACACACACATATCACAAACATACTATACGCACATACACACACACAGACACACACACACACACGCACTGCACACACACACACACTAACACACACACACACACACACACACACACCACACACACAACACATACACACACAAACACAAACACACACACATACACACACACACATCACAAACACACACACATACACACACACACACACACACACACACACACACACACACACAACAAACA
>JAPXFY010002490.1:0-12500 GCA_030674185.1 Monoplex corrugatus
GTCCACTTCTATTGTTAAACTGTTATTTTATCTTGTAAATATTACTTTTTTGTTTTTTATTTGAATCTTCCCTTTTTTGTTTCCTTTATTTGTTTCCCTTTATTTACATTTGTTGCCAGCATGAGAGGGATGAGTTATACCCCTTGGCGCTAAAACCTATGTATATGGTTACGTCAATAAATGGCGCGCTAAGCGCGTCAAGAGTCAAGAGTCTCTCTTTCTCTCTTTCTCACACACACACACACACACACCACACACATACACACACAAGCACACACACACACACACACACACACACACACACACACACACACACACACACACACACACACACACACACACACAACACACACACACACACACAGAAGAACGACAAAAAAGGATCGAGGGAGGGGGAGAAAGATGGCAAGCTCTTTATAGAAAGCTTAACTCTTTCTTTCTCCTACCCCCCCCCCCCCCCCCTATGATGAGCTGATGCAGGCTTTCAAACCTGGACAGTGTGATGAGCGATGTTTCAGCAGAGTGCCATGTTCAGTGATCGCCAATTTATCGCCCCTTGCCTTCCACTTCCGTTATTTCGTCCCAACTCTTCCCATAATTCCTACTCGGCATGCCTGTGCATGCTAGACACGACTTGTCCTGCTGATTTCCTGGATTTGACGAATGCTGATGGAATGTCCTTCAAGGTGGGGGTGGAGATGCTGTGGGGTGGGGATGAGGGCTTTCAAGGACACAAACTCGTATGAATGTCTAGTTATGGTCAGTCAGTATCCTGTTATCATCATTGGTCTTCTTTCGTGTTTAGTTGTAGTTTCAGTTTGAGTTGCTCAAGACTGAGTCTCCACACTCAGGATAAATTCCACGTGAGCTGATACCAGTGATGCCATGTGATGAACTATTGCAGGCCTTTAGACCTGGACAGCACGACGAGTGATGTTTCAGCAGAGTGCCATGTTGAGTGATCGCCAATTTATCGCCCCTTGCCTTCCACTTCCGTTATTTTCGTCCCCAACGCTTCTCATAATTCCTACTTGGCATGCCTGTGCACGTTAGACACGACCTGCCCAGCTGATTTCCTGGATTTGACGAATGCTGATGGAATGTCCTTCAAGGTGGGGGGTGGAGATAATGAAGGGTGGGGTAAGGGGGGTTTCAAAGGCACAACTCGTATGAATATATAGCTATGGTCAGTTAGTATTATGTTATCATCATTGGTCTTCTTTCGTGTTCAGTTGTAGTTTCAGTCTGAGTTGCTCAAGAGGAGTCTTCACGCTCAGAATAAATTCCATATGAGCTGATACCAATGATGCCATGTGATGAGCTATTGCAGGCTTTTAGACCTGGACAGTGTGACGACCGATGTTTCAGCTGAGTGCCATGTTCAGTGATCGCCAATTTATCGCCCTTGCCTTCCACTTCCGTTATTTCATCCCAAATGCTTCCCATAATTCCTACTTGGCATGCCTGTGCACGCTAGACACGACTTGTCCAGCTGATTTCCTGGATTTGATGAATGCTGATGAAATGTCTTCAAGGTGGGGGGGGGGGGTGAAGATGCTGTGAGGTGAGGATGAGGGGTTTTCAAGGGCACAGTTCATATGAATGTCTAGTTATGGTCAGTTAGCATCCTGTTATCATCAGTGGTCTTCTTTCGTGTTTAGTTTTTAGTTTCAGTTTGACTTCCTCAAGATGGAGTCTCCAGGCTCAGAATAAATTCCATATGAGCTGATGGAGACAGACACAAATAGATCACTCATAAGGAAGATTAGGAACAGACAGGCAACATTTATAGGCCATTTTATGAGGAAGGGGGATTTGGAGCACCTGGTCACAACGGGAAAGCTAGAGGGAAAGAGAGCACCGGGTAGACCCAAGGAGAAAATGCTGGACGGAATTGCAGAGTGGCTGGGGATGAGGGGGGTGGGTGAGATGCTAGAGGCAACGAGAGATGGAGACAGATGGAAGTCCATGATCGCCAACGCCATACGGCAGGGCACCTGATGGTGATGATGAGCTGATGGCACTGATGCCATGTGATTGAATCTAGTGTGTGGGTTTTATATCTATCTTTGTTTCTATCTGTGAATGGAACTACTTCAGTTACATTGCAGCAAAATTCATATCTCATCAGCAATATTGAAAAAAATAACACACACGCACGCACACGCGCACACAATCTCTCTCTCTCCTCTCTCTCTCTCTCTCTCTCTCTCTCCTCTCCTCTCTCTCTCTCTCTCGCTCTCGCTCTCACTCTCTCTCTCTCTCACACACACACACACACTTACGCACTCACACACACAAACACGCACACACACACATACATGCACACACACACACACACACACACACACACACACACACACACATACACAAACACTCACACACACACACACACACACACACACACACACACACACACACACACACACACACACACACACACGCACACACACACACACACTCGTCTAATATTACTCATGGTAAAAAGACGTTAAAGTGAACAACGAAACGAAAACACAGAGAGAGAGAGAGAGAGAGAGAGAGAGAAGAGAGAGAGAGAGAGAGAGAGAGAGAGAGAGAGAGGAGAGATGCCCTACCCACATACTGTCTGTTTTTATCATCAGCACAAAAATAAATTTAACAACCTTGAACTTAAGTTTCCTGCAAACTGAACAGATATTTCACATAAACACGCAAAAGAAATCCAAATCCAGAATTATGAAAGTTGAAGCCAGTGAGGGGGAGGGAAGGGGAGAGAAACAACGAACAAAAGTTTCATAGCTTCTCCTGTTACGAGCTATCACATTGACAAAGGGGGGGGGGGGGGGGGGGAGCCGTGACAGCTAAGCCATTCTTTTTCTCTCAGTCACTTCCATAATGTTTGAAAAACAAATCCAAAACAAGTGCGACCGCCCGCGTTCAAGCAAACAGGAACAAGACAAAATACACGAAAATAGAATCAGAACGCATATTTTATACAACCAGACAAGACAGGCCCAAATTGTCGGCCAACTGGCCTTTATCAAGCGTAAATGTGAGATCACAACTGAACAAACACCGAATATAAAAATTAGGAGAAAAAGACTGAAACTACATGTTGCTTCATCCAGTGAGAGAATAAGAGAAAGGGACTAGGACTAAAACTTCTCTAACTCCGTTGATTCTTCCATTTTTGATTCTATTTTCGTGGTTATTTGTTTGTTTGTTTGTTTTTGGGTTGTTGTTTTTCTGATCCTTGTTTGAAAATCACGTGGAATTTCAAGTAGTTTCTATAAGCTTGTATGTTTCCCTTCTTTTGATTGAATATATATAGCCCCTACAGAGGGAATTAATTTAATAAATTTATTTAAACATGTTTGTTCATAAATCTGTAATACCCCACAACTTTCAAAAAAAAAAATACACATAACACTGCACAACAAGAATAATTTATAAGATAACGTTCACAATTAAAATGGGACGTAAAAATACTCTGAGAACTAACGAATTGTCACGTTTTTCAAGTCAAGGTTGAGAACTCATTTTTACGACCTGTCCTGCCGACAAAGGGACAGTTTCATCAGCATGTGATCCTTAGGTCAAGGGAGACAACTAGCCACCGCGTGGGGACAATGCGATGCTTGACAAGTACAATGCTTGGTGCACACAGCACAATTTCTGCCATGAGCTGTCCCTGGGTCTGTTTGATGGGTCAAAATAATGATAGGTGTGGGAACAAGAATAGAACGTCATTAGCGCTTAGAAAAGAGCGGCTAACCTGTGTGTGTGTGCTATGACAATCTATCTGCATTGACCTTGCTTGCTTGCTTGCTTGCTTGCTTGCTTCCTTGCGTGCTTGCTTCCCTCCTTGCTTGCTTGCATGTTTGCTTGCTTGCTTGCTTGCTTCCTTCCTTCCTTCTTTCCTTGCTTGCTTGCTTGCTTGTTTTCTTCCTTCCTTCCTTACTTCCTTCCTTCTTTCCTTGCTTGCTTGCTTGCTTGTTTTCTTCCTTCCTTCCTTCCTTCCTTCCTTCTTTCCTTGCTTGCTTGCTTCCTACCTTCCTTCCTTCCTTCTGTCCTTCTTTCCTTGCTCCGCTTGCTTCCTTCCTTCTTTCCTTGCTTGTTTGCTTCCTTCCTTCCTTCCCTCCTTCCTTGCTCGCTTGCTTGCTTCCTTCCTTCTTTCTTTGCTTGCTTGCTTCCTTCCTTCCTTCTTTCCTTGCTCCGCTTGCTTCCTTCCTTCTTTCCTTGCTTGCTTGCTTCCTTCCTTCCTTCCTTCCTTGCTTGCTTGCTTACTTACTTGCTTCTTTCCTTCCTTGCTTGCTTGCGTCCTCCCTTCCTTCCTTGCTTGCTTGCTCCCTTCCTTCCTTCTTTCCTTGCTTGCTTGCTTGCTTGCTTCATTCCTTCCTTGCTTGCTTGCTTCCTTCCTTCCTTCCTTCTTTCCTTGCTTGCTTGTTTGCTTGCTTCCTTGCTTGCTTGCTTTCTTCCTTCCTTCCTTCCTTCCTTGCTTGCTTGCTTGCTTCCTTCTTTCCTTCCTTCCTTGCTTGCTTGCTTGCTTCCTTCCTTCCTTCCTTAATTCCTTGCTTTCTTGCTTCCTTCCTTCCTTCTTTCCTTGCTTGCTTGCTTGCCTGCTTGCTTGCTTTATTCCTTCCTTCCTTCCTTGCTTGCTTGCTTCCTTCCTTGCTTGCTTGCTTGCTTGCTTGCTTCCTTGCTTGCTTGCTTGCTTCCTGCTTTCCTTGCTTGCTTGCTTGCTGCCTTCCTTGCTTCCTTCCTTCCTTGCTTGCTTACTTACTTGCTTCCTTCCTTCCTTTCTTCCTTCTTGCCTTTCTTCCTGCCTTGCTTCCTTTCTTCCTTCCTTCTTTCTTTCTTTCTTTCATTCCTTCTTTCCTTGCTATCTAGCTAGATTGCTTGCTTTCATTCAACATCACCTGAGAAATTCACAATGACTAGCAGTTGACAGACAAACAGACACAAACACGTACACCAATAGAGAGACAAGTTTGAGTCGAATAGCATCAATGTCCCTTTTTTCAAGCATATAAAGACCAACAAAAAAAAAGACAAGTATTGATCCTCTCGGGAAAAGGTCCCTTACAACACACGCGCAAGCGCAAGCGCAAGCAAGCACACACGCGCACAAACACAGAATCATACGCTCACATACATAATCACAATACACACAAATACACGTATACACACATGCACAGTGACACACACAAACACACACTCACACAAACATACACAGATACATAGTCACGCACTTTCAGACAATTACAGAGAGAGAGAGAGAGAGAGAGGAAAACACACACACACACACGCGCGCGCACGCACACACACACACACACACACACACACACACACACACAACACGCAGAGGCAGAAACACACATGCACACACACATAAATAATCACACACATACACACACACACGCACACACACACACACACACACAGGCTGAAACAAACACGCACGCACACACATGAATAGTCATACAGTCACACACACTCACACACACACAAGAGAGAGAGAGAGAGAGAGAGAGAGAGAGAGAGAGAGAGAGAGAGAGCAACAGCAGCAGCAGCATGACTCTAAAATGTGCATAAATAATAGGACTATTTTTAGCAATAGCATGACTGTTTTAGAAGGTGCAAAAAGAAATGGACGATTTTTAGCACCAAAAAATTGACTATTTCAGACGATGCAGAGAAAAAACAACGGTTGTTAGCAATACCATGACTATTTTAGACAGAGTAGTATTATTATCATTGTTGTTTAAAGCCCAGCCGACTTCTTAGAGCCATATCAGGGCTATAACCGTCTATATACATACACAATACTTCAAAGGGAAAAAACGGAACAGAAAATTAAGTACACATAATCAATGCATTAGGAAAAGACAGGCAACATTTATAGGCCATTTTATGAGGAAGGGGGATTTGGAGCACCTGGTCACAACGGAAAGCTGGAGGGAAGAGAGCACCGGGTAGACCCAGGGAGAAAATGCTGGACGGACTTGCAGAGTGGCTGGGGATGAGGAGGGTGGGGGAGATGCTAGGCGCAACGAGATATAGCGACAGATGGAAGTCCATGATCGCCAACGCCATGCGGCAGGGCACCTGATGATGATGATGATGATGATCAATGCATTCGCGCATATATAATCTAAGGAGATGCCCCTGGCGTTGACCATTTCGTCCAATTTATCACGCAGAGGATTGGAAAAAAAACATACCTCAATACAAATTTAAACATAATAAGACAGAACAGAAATAGAAATACGATTGTTGACAATGACAGAACTGTTCTAGAAAGTGCAGATATATAAGCATGATTGTCAGCAGTAGCATAAACATCCTTTCACTGTTGCTCTTCGTACGATGAAAGCCAATAGCAGGCATCTCAGTGATTGTTGACAATAGTCAACCAGGTAACCATGGTGTCTGGTACTGTTGTATGTAAACATCGAACTCTTTTTGTGCTTCATATATAACACTGTCAGCCCACCACCCTATCTCTGTCTCTCTCTGTCTCTCTCTCTGTCTCTCTGTCTGTCTGTCTCTCTCTCTCTCTCTCTCTCTCTCTCTCTCTCTGTCTCTCTGTTTCTCTCTCTGTGTCTGTTTCTCTCTCTGTCTCTCTGTCTCTCTGTGTTTCTGTCTCTGTCTCTCTATCTCTGTCTCTGTCTCTCTGTTTCTGTCTGTCTGTCTGTCTCTCTCTCTCTCTCTCTCTCTCTCTCTCTCTCTCTCTCTCTCTCTCTCTCCGTGTGGATTTTTTTAATTTACCTACATGATCATGTGGCTTAGAGTTGCAAGTATCATTTTGTTTAATTTGTGATTGATATGAGACTCTGCATAAGAGAATGTGGTAGTAAGTTTCATTTTCTTGGTTGTTGAAACGTCCTATTTCAATACAGAGACAGCTCAACGTGCTTGTGTGAATGTGTGTGTGTGAGTGTGTCTGTGTCTATGTGTGTGTGTGTGTGTTTGTGTGTGCGTCTGTGTGTTTGTGTGTCTGTGTGTGTGTGTGTCTGTGTGTGTTTGTGTCTGTGTCTGTGTGTGTGCGTGCGTGTCTGTGTCTGTGTGTGTGAGTGCGTGTCTGTGTGTGTGTGTGTGTGTGTGTGTCTGTGTGTGTGTGTGTGTGTGTGCGTGTGTGTATGTATGTCTGTGTCTGTGTGTCTGTGTCTGTGTCTGTGTCTGTGTGTCTGTCTGTCTGTCTGTTTGTGTGTCTGTGGTGAATAGGTGGGTGGGTGGATTTTGTAGTGGGTGTCGGTGTCATCGAATGAATGTACATGTACTTGGTGCCAAAGAGTGACAAAAACATGTTTTGATCGAAGCCGGCAATCCATATTAGGATTTCTTCTTTTTTACCCATGTCATCAATTGTTCATACACTGGGGTTTCACTCTCAGTCTATCACTCAGTCACATTTCACTGATACAGTATACCATAGTTGAGACAGATCAATATTTTCTATCAGACTATGTGATCTGTGTAAATGTGACCTGAATAACAAATGTGTTTTGACGGATGGGACAAGCAGCTACCATCAACCTTTTCTTCTATAAACCAGTCCTGTGTAAAATTAAAACGCTGCTTTAGCTTTACAAGGAAAATCCTTAGCTAAAAGGTAAAGACCATGTTTCGTATACACAATAAATAACGACAACAACAACAAAAAGAAGAAGAAGAAGAACAAAAACAACAACAACAATAATAGGAATGATAATAATAATAATAATGATAATAATAATAATAATGATAATAATAATAATAATGATAATACTACTACTACCGATAATAATAATGATAATAATAATGATAACAAAAATAATAATAATGATAATGATAATATAAAAATAATAATAATAATTATTATTACAATATTTATACTGCGCCAAACCTTGACAATTCAAATCAAAGCACACCCACAAACTAAACATACGCATCTGATCAATGCAGACCACCTTACATTACGCGAACACACACACACACGCACACACGCACGCACACACACACACACACACACACACACACACACACACACACACACACACATACACACACTGAATGGAAAGAGGCAGTTGCAGAATTCAATGGATATGTAAACTTTTTAGTCTGTTTCTTTAATTTAATCACAAATTCGAAACATTGAACATCATACAAAATCACAATAAAAATGATCGAAACACTATTTAGGTTATCATGAACAAACAAACAAGCTAAAACTGAAAGATAATTGATAATGCACAACATATTACACATGACACCATAACATAAACAATGATCAGGTAAAAACGTTTATTTCATACATGTCAAATAGATTACAGTGATATCTACCATAAAACAGTGGTCTATAATTGTGCAAAAAAATCCCGTTGTTTACTTAGCTGATGTTTATGATACAATGTTTGTCAGTTTGTTGATCATTCCAACCGTTTGTTCTCTCTTTGTTCAAGCATCAGATTGTGTGTGTGTGTGTGTGTGTGTGTGTGTGTGTGTGTGTGTGTGTGTGTGTGTGTGTGTGTGTGTGTGTGTGTGTGTGACAGACAGACAGATAGAGAGATAGTGTGTGTGTGTGCGTTGTGTATGTGTGTGTGTTACGTGTGTGTGTGTGTGTGTGTGTGTGTACGTGTGTGTGTGTGAGTGTGTGTGTGTACGTGTGTGTGTGTGTGTGTGAGTGTGTGTCCATGTGTGTGTGTGTGTGCGTCCATGTGTGTGTGTGTGTGTGCGTGTGCATGTGCGTGTGTTCGTGTAAGTGTGTGTTTGTGTGTTCGTTCGTTCTTTAATTTAACGTCTTTTCACTATAAGTGATATTAGACGGTGTGTTTGTGTGTATATGTGTGCATGTGTGTGTTTGTATGTGTGTGTATACGTGTGTGTGTGTTTGTATGTGTGCATGTGTGTGTGTTTGTATGTGTGTGTGTATGTGTGTGTGTGTGTATGTGTGTGTTTGTATGTGTGTGTGTGTGCGCACGCGCGAGCGCGCTATGAGACAATTGAGCTCATCCCCCATCAAACTCACCATCAAAAATCCTTTAAGTGATTAAGTCGGCAGGAAGTCTGGCACCAGCCATTCAACCAAAGAGAATAGTACTAGAACTACTCTCTTTGACCAAACGAACAAAGGGATGAAATAAATCATAAAGACAAAGATAAAAAACACACACAAACACACACACACACACACACACACACACACACACACACACACACACACACACACAAAGAAAACTCCTTTGCGCTGTATCAATTATACACGCAAATGCTACCAATTAGAACTTGATAAAATAGCGCGATACATGGTAGAAAATGGGTTACATCTATCCCTGGAAAAAACAAAAATAGTTTTATTTAATAATGGAGCTAACCCAGTAAATATTCCCACTTTCAAACTGGGAGATACTCTTCTTCAGTTTAACGAGTCGATTAAATTCTTAGGAGTTTTCCTTACAGCAAAATTATCTTGGAATCAGCATATTGAATACTTATTAACCAAAGCTCAAAAAAGTTTAAATTTCATAAAAATAGTTCGCAAACAGACATGGGGTCAAGATTCATCAACACTTGTTCATCTTTGTAAATCGCTTGTTAGATCTAAATTAACCTATGCTCAAGAAATCTTCTTCAGTGCACCGAAACACTTACTAAAAAAACTGCAGAGCATAGATTGTAAAGGTTTCAAACTTGCACTGGGTCTTCCAATGCATGCTTCCTGTCTTCGGACATATAATGAAATCAAATTGTTGCCACTTGATGAGCAAAGGAAAGTCGCTTCTACTAAATTTTTGTTAAGAAACACTACCGTAGAAAACATCTCAGAAACAGAAATTAAACTGAGATCAGATACCGACTTTCCAAAACGAGCTAAATCAATATCTTCACAGGTCACACTTGCAACATACACATCTGACGTCATGAAAGGCTCAGGAATTGATCTAGACGTAGATCCTGTATCTATACGACCTTCCTTTTCGCCAGTACCCAGTTGGGAACTCCAAAGAGCACGATTTGACGTACACCACACTAATTTAAAAAAAGGAGACAATATAAACTTACTGGCTAGTCAGGTTAAATGTCATATAAACGACGTATATTCTGATCATTTGAAAATTTACACTGATGGGTCAGTAATTGAAAGAAAAACAGGCTCAGCGTTTTTAATACCTGCTCTCAAAATTGAAAAATCTTTCTACATAGGACTTGATAAATCTATCTTTACAGCTGAACTCTTTGCAATATTAATGGCTTTAAACTTTCTGATAAGTCTTCCTAGGACAATTTTTCAGATACTTCTTTGCGTTGATTCAAAATCAGTACTTCAGGCTCTTGAATTATCAAAATTACAAACAAGATCAGAAATGATTCTGGAAATAAGTCACTTGATTCATAATTTATCTTTAAAAGGCACTGATATTACTTTCTGCTGGATACCTTCTCATAGTTCTTTTAGTTATAATAATAAAGTTGACAGGGCTGCCAAACGGGGAGCTAATAACTCACCAGATTCAAACAATATCCAGCTTTCTCTCTCGTTGCACGAGAATTACACTTTAGTGGACAACTACGTCTGGAAGCAGTTCCAATTAAAACAGAAAAAGTATGATAAATGTCACATGAACTTTGAAGTTAGCAAAATACTTAAGCAGCTTCATGCCAGCAGAACTATACAGTCCCTTATGTACAGATGGAAACTTGATGCATTCAAAACAAAATATACCAATAACATAGTGTGTCTGTGTGGAAAGAAGATAACACATAGTCATATTCTTTCTTGCGTTAGGGTAAAACGACATATTCCAACACTATCTGTGAGTACAGTTTCTGACATATTTGCCTCATCATCATTACTGTATGAATTTTTTGTTAGCCTGTCAAAAAGTCCTATAGCGAATTACCTTTAAAATGTTATTTGACTTGTTCATTGTTGTGGTTAGTCAATTATTAGTTTTACTTTTTATTCATTTCTTCCGGATATTTACTAATTTTGTTTGTCAGTTTGTTTGTTTAAATCGATAATTATGGTAACATTATTTGTTAGTTTTACCTTCCCCTCTTCAAAACAGTTGTTTTCTGGATCATCTTTTCTCAAATTCAAAATTGACAATTTTCAAATATCTTCTTCACTCCACCTCTATCACTCCCCCTCCCCTCCCCCTTTTTTTTTTGTTTTTTTTGTTTTTGTTTTTTTGTTTTGTTTGTTTGTTGTTTTTTTTTGTCTAAAATCACTTTAGTGAATAGACATTAAATCAAAGACCACCACCACACACACACACACACACACACACACACACACACACACACACACAAGTTGTTAACATAAGTTCAAATAAAAACAGAAATCATTAAACAAACAAAAAAATACAAAGGCTGTTACATGAAAGCTCAGCTTTTTTTTTTTTTTTTTTTTTTTGTTTGTTTCATCCTGTGATAAAACAAGCGCAGGCTTTCAGACCTGGACAGTGTGACGAGCGATGTTTCAGCAGAGTTGCCATGTTCAATGATCGCCAATTTATCGCCCTTGCCTTCCACTTCCGTTATTTCGTCCCCTCCGCTTCCCATAATTCCGGCTCGGCATGCACGCACACGCCGGATATGGCTTGTTCTGTGGATGTCGTGGACTTGATGAATACTGATGAGATGTCACGAGGGGTGGGTGGGGGGTTGGAATAAGGGATGAGGGTGGGGTTTCAAGGACGACTTGTTCGTACTCTAGCGATGGTCAGTCTGCATCCCTCTATGGTCATTGGTCTTTCTTTGTGTTCAATTACCTGTGCTGTGGGCTTTTGTCTCTCTGTCTTCTCTTCCTGTTCTCGTCTGTCTGCCTGTCTGTGTCTCTCTTTCCCTTCCAGTCCCCATGTTTCCTGTCTCTTTTTTTTCCTGGTCCCCTCTTTTCTAGCCTCTCCTTCTTTATCGTCATGTCTTCATTAACTTTCCCATCTTCTCCGGCAAACATTGTTTCGCGGATGTGGCTTTCTTTTGTGTGAGAAGGTCATTCTCTCTTTTCCTCTCACTGTTTGTGTCTTTATTCCTGTCTCTTTCTTTGTCTCTCTGTCTTTTTCTGTGTGCCTCTCTCTGTGTGCCTCTCTCTATCTCTGTTTTTCGATCTCTCTCTGTCTCTCTGTCTCTTTCTCTGTCTGTCTGTCTCTCTCTTTCTCTCTCTCTCTCTCTTTCACTCTATCTATCTATCTACCCACCTACCTATTTCATTTTTATCTATCTCTATCTCGTTCTGTCTCTCAGTTATCTCTGTCTCTCTGTCTATCTCTGTCTCTCTCTGTCTCTCTCTGTCTCTCTGTCTCTCTCTCTCTCTCTCTCTGTTTCTACATCCCTCTGTCTCTATATCTCTGTCTCTGTGTGTGTGCCTGTATGTGTGTGTGTGTGTGTGTGTGTGTGTGTGTGTGTGTGTGTGTGTGTGTGTGTGTGTGTGTGTGTGTGTGTGTGTGTGTGTGTGTGTGTGTTTCTACCTCTGTCTCTCTGTCTCTCTGTCTTTGTCTTCCTGTCTCTCTATCTGTCTGTATGTCTGTCTGCCT
>JAPXFY010002490.1:17500-27018 GCA_030674185.1 Monoplex corrugatus
GTTCTTCTGTCCGTCCGTTTGACTCAGGGAAGTCGTCTATAGAGCCACATGTCTGCTACATTGGTTTTATTTTCTTCGTCTTTTCTTAGTGTCCAGGCTTCGCAACCATACATTAAAACAGGCCAGATCAAAATTTTCAGGATTCTTAATTTTAAATCTTTGTGAAGCCCTCTGTCTTTCCGTAGATTGTAGGATGCTTAAAATGCAAAATATCATATCCTCCATGGATATACACTCGAAGTGGGGGGGGGGGGGGTAAGACACTTGGCAGGTCCTACACACGTGTTGATCTGAGAGATGTGAAAAATCATCACCCTTTACCCGCCAGGTGGAGGTGTCTCGGTGGATCGAACCCAGGATTATTCTGATTGAAAGCCTGACGTTTGGCCATTTGACAACCACGCCTTTCATCATCATCATTCTGCCATCACTGCCAACAAAAGCCTGTAGCCATAGTCATCATGGCCTTCACCACAATCCCAGCAGGTAACACAAAGAGTAGCCAGTGTTTACGTCCCCCCATTGTTGACTTGTGTTAGTCATGGATCATTAATTTAACCCTTTGACTCCCTAACCCTATCCACCAGCATTCCACATTATCAATCATGACAACACCATGACCCTATCCATCAGCATCCCACATTATCAATCAGTAACAACACCCTGACCCTATCCACCAGCATCCCACATTATCAATCAATAACAACACCCTAACCCTATCCACCAGCATTCCACATTATCAATCAATAACAACACCCTAACCCTATCCACCAGCATCCCACATTATCAATCAGTAACAACACCCTGACCCTATTCACCAGCATCCCACATTATCAATCAGTAACAACACCATAACCCTATCCACCAGCATCCCACATTATCAATCATGACAACACCCTGACCCTATCCACCAGCATCCCACATTATCAATAACAACACTCTGACCCTATCCACCAGCATCCCACATTATCAATCATGACAAAACCCTAACCCTATCCAACAGCATGCAACATTATCAATAAAACAACACCCTAACCCTATCCACCAGCATCCCACATTATCAACCATATCAACACCCTAACCCTATCCACCAGCATCCCACATTATCAATCATGACAACACCCTAACCCTATCCACCAGCATCCCACATTATCAATCATGACAACACCCTAACCCTATCCACCAGCATCCCACATTATCAATCATGACAACACCCTAACCCTATCCACCAGCATCCCACATTATCAATCATGACAACACCCTAACCCTATTCACCAGCATCCCACATTATCAATCATAACAACACCCTAACCCTATTCACCAGCATCCTACATTATCAATCATGACAACACCCTAACCCTATTCACCAGCATCCTACATTATCAATCATGACAACACCCTAACCCTATCCACCAGCATTCCACATTATCAATCAGTAACAACACCCTAACCCTATCCACCAGCATTCCACATTATCAATCAATAACAACACCCTAACCCTATCCACCAGCATCACACATTATCAATCATGACAACATCCTAACCCTATCCACCAGCATCCCACATTATCAATCATGACAACACCCTAACCCTATCCACCAGCATCCTACATACCAGTTATGGCAACACCCTAACCCTATCCACCAGCATACCACATTATGAACCAATAACAACACCCTAACCCTATCCACCAGCATCCCACATTATAAATCAATAACAACCCCCTGACCCTATCCACCAGCATCCCCATCATGACAGCAAAGCAAAAACTTAACCCTTTCACTCCCAGGGGGGAGTGAAAGGTGGAGTGAAAGGACAAACCAGAAGAACAAGAAAACCAATGTAAGCGCATCTCCAACAAGACAAAACAAAACAAGCGCAAATTTTCGGCCAACTAGCCTTTGTCAAGCGCGAACGCACGGTCACAGACAAATCACAGACACCAAACAATGGATAATAAAAACGGGACTAAAAACTTCCCTGCCGCCTCATCCAGTGGGTAAGAGATGGAAGGGTTATTTTTTTGCTACTGGTGGAAGGGGTTGCAGACGAAAAAGGGTTAACCATGTCGCTGTAAGTCCAAACCACTGAGTTTAGCCATGTCGGGTGTAAGCTGTTCTGTACTTTTACTAAATCCGCCGCTCTCTCGCCATTTGCCATTACTGGTCTCAGACTAATACCCTGTCTCACGTCTTGTCTATAGATGGAGGTCTGATGTAAGTCTCTATGTACTCTTGGAACATAAAAATACTTCAAGGTCTTGCTGATCGATTGGCTGTACGTGCAGGCTGAGTTTGGTTGGTTGGTTGGTTGGTTGGTTGGTTGGTTGGTTGGTTGGTTGGTTGGTTGGTTGGTTTTTCTGGGGGGTTTTCTGCCACAACGTTATATTGAGTATAAAAGCATGTGTGATTATACCTGAGAGTTCACTGGGCCCCAGCAGCTCAGTTGGTTTGAGCGTCGGATTCACATGCTAATGGTTGTGGGTTTGAATCCCGGGATGCGCTACAAGTCCCCCTTCCCCCACTTCCCTGGAATGGGTATCCCCGTCAGCCATATCACCTGAGGTGAGTGTCGACGTTAAAACTGAACCAAATCAATCAATCAAGCTTGAGCGGGTCCCAGCAGCTCAGTTGGTTTGAGCGTCGGATTCACATGCTAATGGTTGTGGGTTCGAATCCCGGGGTGCGCTACATTAAAACTGGTCTTCTCACTGTCCCATCTTAACATCATTGTTGTTCTTGTGGTGTCAGTATAGGATTCGATAACCCCCCCCCCCCTACCCCCCTTCCCTGGGATGGTTATCCTCGTCAGCCATATCACCTGAGGTGGGTGTCGACGTAAAAACTGAACCCAATCAATCAATCAATCAAACCTGAGAGTTCAGCGGGTCCCAGTAGCTTAGTTGGTTTGAGCGTCGGGTTCACATGCTAATGGTTGTTGGTTTGAATCCCCGGGGTGCGCTACATTAAAACTGGCCTTCTCACTGTCCCATCTTAACATCACTGTTGTTCTGGTGGTGTCAGTGTAGGATTTGATAAGTCCCCCTTCCCCAGCTTCCCTGGGATGGTTATCACCGTCGGCCATATCACCTGTCGACGTAAAAACTGAACCAAATCAATCAATCAATCGTCATTTGCCATTTATTGGCCTCAGACCTAAACCCTGCCTCACGTCTTGTCTGGAGATGAAGGTCTGATGTTAGTCTGTTCATGTACTCTGAGAACAGATGTAATAAAAAGAACTTTAAGGTCTTGCTGATCGATTGGCTGTACTTGAGGTGGTTGTTGTTGTTGTTTTTACAGCGTTATATCGTGTGTAAAAGCGAATGTGATTATACCTGAAAGTTTTGGATTTTTTCTAAAGGGATTTGTCGCAGTCGTTCTTGGGCAACTCCGTATGTTCTCCACCCAAATCTGTTTCAGTTTCTCACGACGACGTCTCCGCGCTCGGCACGAATTCCATATGCACTAACGTCACAGGTGCCATGTGTATGGTAATCGTGGCACAAGCCTTAAGCCTGCACATAAACCCATGAACTGGCCAGGTCCTGAGGCCCTACCTAAACTGTTTTATCTAGTCTACATGTATATTTTATGGTGGTAGAAAGAAACTCTAGGGAGAGCTAGACAACAGAAGGTCTTCAGAGAAGTAACCCCCTTTAGACAAGTGTTTCGGCCCTGAATTCCTTACACTCTCGCGGGGCCGGGCCACATCCAGGTCATGACTCCTGGATGCCCTTCTGCTGTTGTCTATTTTTTTTTTTTTTTTTTCCCACGCCGGGGATCGAACCTGGGCGATTCTGCGCTTCAGAACTGCGGTACGCGGTTTTACCAATGTGCTAACGGGGCACACATCATCTGTAGGGAATTTAATCCTTATGAAGTTCACTTTTTTCGTTCCTCCTTGCCCAGATCCAGCTTGAGCTCCTTTCTGCTGCCTCTGCCATCGCTTTAAGGGCTCTAGTCCTCTTCTTCCCAGAAATGGCGAGTTGTTTCATGAGATCATAAGCGGAGGTGCCCACAAACCCTCTTGCCCCGACCTCTATGGCGAAGATTTTGACCCGCAGACCTGCTTTCTTCAGGGTGCTGGCAAGACCGGCGTATTTTTCGGTCTTGTAGATATGTGCTTCTTCCATTCTGCTTTCGTATGGCACAGTGAGTTCTATCAGAATCACTTGTTTCGAGGAGTCAGAGTGGAGAGCGATGTCTGGTCTCATGCCTGTCTTGCTGATGACATCTGGGTAATTTCTCCACTCTGGGAGGTCTGCTGTACACTCCCAGTCGACTGCTCCATCCAGAAGACCCTTTGGCAATGTGCTGGTTGTCATAGCACTTTCGGGCCAGACCTGTTTCCCTCCTGCTTTGTAGAACGTTGTCATAGCAATTGGTGCGTTTGGGGTCATGGTTTTTTCGCTAACCACATCTGTGATCACTTTCAGAACTTGGTTGTGCCTCCATGTATACCTTCCTTGGGCTAGCGCTACTTTGCAAGAGCTTAGGACATGTTCCACTGTTTGTTTCTTCTGACAGAGCGGACATGCTGGGTCGTCTGCTTTCCCCCATTTCACTAAGTTTGCATTCGAGGGGAGCAGGTCATATACAGATCTGAGGAGGAAGCTTATCCTTAGAGGAGCCATGTGCCACATATCGTTCCAGCTGAGACTTCTTTGGAGTGCACTGTCCCATGTTGTCCATTGCCCCTGTTGACCTTGCTGGACTGCCTTCTGCACTCTTTTGACATCTTCTTCTTCCTTCAACTCCTGTATGATCATGTCTCTTTTTTCCTTCCCTTTGGCTTTGGACCACCACTGCATTTTTGTTGCTCCCAGTCCCTGTCTGTTGGTTTGCGTGTGTCCAATTATTTCTTTGATGCTGAGGTTTCTCTTGGCATTGTTTACAGCCTCTTGGACTTTCCACTTTCTGCCAGTTCTCAGCTTTGGATGAACTGATCTCACGATATTGTCTTCCGATTCCTCCAGCATGCTCAACAGTCTTGCTTTTCCAACTCCGTATGTTCTCCACCCAAATCTGTTTCAGTTTCAGTTTCTCACGACGACGTCTCCGCGCTCGGCACGAATTCCATGTGCCATGTGTATGGTAATCGTGGCACAAGCCTTAAGCCTGCACATAAACCCATGAACTGGCCAGGTCCTGAGGCCCTACCTAAACTGTTTTATCTAGTCTACATGTATATTTTATGGTGGTATCTTATCAGCCTATCACTGGAATAATTTTGGTTACATGTAAATGACGTGTGTATGTGTGTATCTTACCTTCAAAAAATAATAAATATACAATCAAAGGTCTGAATCACAACACAACTAGCTATTCTGTATGAACTCGTCTCACGTGACAGATACCTCCCTCCCTGCCCATAGTCAATGCCCAAATGCTCAGCCGTCTATCAACAAGGTGAAGACAATATTTTCTTAATCATAGATAGGTAAGTAAGTAAGTAAGTAAGCAAGCAAGTAAATAAGCAAGCAAGTAAGTGAGCAAGCAAGCAAGTAAGCAAGTAAGTAAGCAAGCAAGTCATTAAGCAAGCAAGTAAGCAAGCAAGCAAGTAAGTAAGCAAGTAAGCAAGTAAGTAAGCAAGCAAGTCATTAAGCAAGTAAGTAAGCAAGCAAGCAAGTAAGTAAGTAAGCAAGCAAGTAAGTAAGCAAGTAAGTAAGCAAGCAAGCAAGCAAGCAAGTAAGTAAGCAAGCAAGTAAGTAAGCAAGCAAGTAAGTAAGTAAGTAAGTAAGCAAGCAAGCAAGTAAGTAAGCAAGTAAGTAAGCAAGCAAGTAAGTAAGTAAGCAAGCAAGCAAGCAAGTAAGCAAGCAAGTAAGCAAGCAAGCAAGTAAGCAAGTAAGTAAGCAAGCAACTAAGCAAGCAAGCAAGTAAGTGAGTGATGGGCTGTACCTGCTGACTGAGGGTTTTTTTGTTTGTTTGTTTTTGCTTGTTTTGTTTTGTTTTATTTGTTGTTGTTGTTTTGTTTTTTGTTTTGTATTGTTTTTGTTTGGGTTTTTTGTTTGTTTGTTTGTTTTTTGTCTTCCACAGCGTTATATTGTGTATAAGCTTGTGTGATTACACCTGAGAGTTTGGAATTTTCTTTCTAATGGGATTTGTCGCTATCGCTCTTGGACAACTGCATATGCTCTCCATCCAAATGTGCCAGCAGTTATCTAGCAGACTACTTTAGCCTTCACAAAACCCTATGCACTAGCAAGGTCTTAAAATGGGGATGGGTATGGGAGCGTAGTTACCTATGAATCACTACGCTGACACCACTAAAATGATTGGAGTATTAAGACAGACAGTGAACAAATTTGGTGTGTGTGTGTGTGTGTGTGTGTGTGTGTGTGTGTGTGTGTGTGTGTGTGTGTGTGTGTGTGAGAGAGAGAGAGAGAGAGAGAAAATGAGAGAGAGAGCGGGGTGTGTGTGTGTGTGTGTTTTGGCGAGGTTGGTTTTTTTTTTGGGTTTTTTTTTGTTTTTTTTAATGTTTCAGGCTGTAAATGAACTCTAGACATTAGATCTTGAAAGCAAACTTCTATCAAAAAAATCGACCAGCCACTACTACTGTTCAAAACGACCTGGTGATGTTGAAAACTCACTTAGTACTTTGAAACATAAACGAGTACTTACTTTAGGAAGTCAAAGTTTGCCTCGAATTTCATGATGTAGTTCATGCAAACGGAGGGGTAAATGAGATGCACGCATGTGTAGGGATAGCCATATTTTACAAGCTAAATCATTTATCCAGAAGATCCAGCCAATGTAATCCTTATTTAACAGGTTAGACCTTGTACCCATCTCATATCACCATCAAGTGTCTTGCCACATGGCGTTGGCGATCATGGTCCTCCATCTGTTTCTATCCACCCTCTATGTCTTCAGCCACTCTGCAGGTCCGTCCACTATCTTCTCCCTGGGTCTACCCGGTGCTCTCTTTCCCTCCAGCTTTCCTGTTGTAACCAGGTGCTCCAATTCCCCTTTCATCATAAAATGGCCTATAAATGTTGCCTGTCTTTTCCTAATCTTCCTTATGAATGATCTTCTTGTGTCTGCCTCCATCAAGACTGTCTCGTTTGTTTTCTTTTGCTGTCCATGGAACTCTCAACATTCTTCTTAGAAACTACATCTCGGCTGCCTCAATCTTGTTCTGGCTTTGCTCGTTGACTGTCCATGCCTCACAACCGTATAACATTATCGGTTCTATATGACATTCAAGAACTCTCTTCTGAATCCGTGTACCCATCTAGCCACACCCTAATGCACGCTGCCTGCATGATCTTTTCGTTGTGCTTCAGGGAGGTCGGGGTGAGAGAGGAGAGAAAGAATCCTTGTTTGGGTGAGGTAAATCTGAATCCTTGCCAGTCCCCATCTCTTAGGTCTATGGAGGTAATAGGAACTGTGTAATTTCAGCCGTCTATCTTTCAACCACAACGGTAGACAACTCTCGCCAGACAACCTCCTCCACCCCCACTCCTCCACTACCCACTCTCCTCCCCTCCCCTCCTCAGCGTCTGTGTAATAAAAGCAAGTCGTGTTTTTTGAGGGGAAAAAGTCGATGATGTAGTTCTTTTGAAACATGTATCTAAAGGTTGTTCTCATTGTACTTTAGGCTGCTGGGCCATACAAACTCACGCCTCACGCATCACGCCTCATGCTTCACGCCTCACGCATGAATAGAAAAATGAACAGACGAGGTCTCTCTGGCGCAGGGTCATACAACTCCACTCACGCTTCACGCTTCTTGGTTCACGGTTCACGCGTGAGCGGAGAACTGGGACTGTCCACTTTTTTCGATGCGTGAAGTTGAAATTCCTGGTTACCACTGGCTATTTCAATTCTCCTCACATGCAGGATGGATGACTACAAAGAAAAATTGATCGAGGTGGTCCTGGCAGGGCCCCCTCCTCTGGAATCCGCGTGTGCCTGACTACAAGGACAAAGATAAAAAAAAAAGTTTGGGAAGACTTGGCGAAGATTCTGAACGAACCCAAAGTTAAGGAGATGATGGAATGTACGGTGGAATTCTCCTCGTGATTCTCTAAGGACGAAATGTTCTCGGCACCATATACTTTGTCTCTTTCGCTTCCTCCTCCTGAGCAAGAGCAAGATCAGGTTTTCTTCGTCGGAAGAATCCATCGTCGGAAAAAGAAACAAACCACGAATATTGTCTCTGATCAACTGAGCAAACAGCACTGTATTTTGGCACCGACAACACAAAACAGACACGTGAGCAGTGAAGCATGAGCTCCTGTGGCCCAGTGCATGAAATGTGAGGCGTGAGAAGTGAGGCACGAGGCGTGAGAAGTGAGGCATGAGGCATGAGGCGTGATGCATGAGGCATGAGGCGTGAGGCATGAGACGTGAGGCATGAGGCGTGAGGCATGAGGCGTGAGAAGTGAGGCATGAGAAGTGAGGCATGAGGCGTGAAGCATGAGGCGTGAGAAGTGAAGCATGAGGCATGAGAAGTGAGGCATGAGGCATGAGAAGTGAGGCATGAGGCATGAGAAGTGAGGCATGAGGCGTGAGAAGTGAGGCATGAGGCGTGAAACATGAGCATAAGGCGAGAGACGTGAGACGTGAGTTTCTATGGTCCAGCAGCCTTTGGTCTTGCCTGGAGAGGAAGCCACGTCAGCGTATGGTCAAATCAGTGTTATAATCGTGGGGCGGTTCCTGTGTATGTATGGACTTACCGTTCCTGAGAAGGTTCTCTGTACTCAGCGTGACAATAAGTTAGCTGGCCCAGGGTAGGTGTAGTCTTCGCATTGAAGGAGAGGGATGTTCTGTTACTTGATTGTGTTCAAACCTTCCCTCCGCCGAGCTTTCTATCGTTTTTTTGTTTGTTTTTTGTTTGTTTGTTTTTTTTTGTCCTTAGTGAAAACATTGTACCTTATTATGTACTGTATTGGGAGAAAAAAATAAAAAATAAAACTGGAAATTTAATATCACAGAATGATCACTACTCTATAATACTTTCCTTATTTTTTCTGATTAACGTGTTGTTTTCTTTCATTAGGAAAAATTATATATTGTCGTATACTGTTTTAAGAGAGAGAGAGACAGACAAACAGACAGTCAGACAGACAGAAAGGCACAGACAGAGACAGAGGTAGAGAGACATAGAAACACAGACATGCAGACAGACAGAGAGAGATAGAGAGACAGGCAGAAAGAGAAGAAGAGAGAGAGAGAGAGAAGAGACAGACAGACAGACAGAGACAGAGAAACTGAAATACAGAGACAGACAGTCACACACACACACACACACAAACACAGAGAGATGGGGAGAGAGAGAGAGACAAGAGGAGGGAGAGAAAGAGAGAATGAGAGAGAGAGACAGAGAGAGATACAGAGAAGAAGAAGAAGAAGAGAGGGCGAGAGAGAAAGAGAGAGGGGGGAAGAGAGAGAGAGAGAGAGAGAAGTGAGCTTCAATTTCAGCATTCCGGTATAAGATATATCTTCAGCGAAAACAAGAGAAAACAGAGAAGGAGTCAGGAAAAAAACAGGCAGACAGACAGACAAACAAAC
>JAPXFY010002491.1:0-7500 GCA_030674185.1 Monoplex corrugatus
CTCTCTCTCTCTCTCTCTCTCTCTCTCTCTTTCTATCTCTCTCTTTCTCTGGACGTTATCAACTTTGGGTTGGTGTTTGGCCTAAATCGCAGTCTTTGCTACGCAAGATTAGTGGATGTCTGTGTCTCTGTGAAATTCTGTTACTGCGACTTCATTTGACGGGTGGCTGTATCGGATGTGACACCGGTACCAGCGTACAATCTTCTTGTTCATCCTGTGATTCCAGCGTTGTCGGCCTTTCTGTCAGAAACATCTGTTCCTTTTGTTCAGTCTTTCGGGTGGGAAAAGAAGAAGAAAATTATTTGGATTGAATCGGAGTCGTGGGTGTATGTGGGTATCTGGGTGGGGGGAAGGTGTGTGTATGTGTGAGAGAGAGAGGGGGGGGAGGGGAGAGAGTATGTGGGTGGGGGAAGTGTGCATATGTGTGGAGAGAGAGAGAGAGGGGGGGGAGAGAGAGAAGTATGTGGGTGGCGGGAATGCGCATATGTGTGCGAGAGAGAGAGAGAGAGAGAGGAGAGAGAGGAGAGAGAGTGAGAGAGTGAATGTGGGTGGCGGGAATGCGCATATGTGAGAGAGAGAGAGAGAGTATGTGGGTGGGGGGAAATGTGCATATGTGTGTGTGAGAGAGAGAGGGAGAGAGAAAGATATTATGTGGTGGGGGGAAGGTGTGCATATAATAATAATAATAATAATAATTACAATATTTATATAGCGCAAAATCTTGATAAAATCAAATCTAAGCGCTGAAACAGACACACACACACGCACGCACGCACACAACACGCACGCACGCACGCACACACACACACGCACTCACGCACACACACACACACAACACACACACACACACGCACACGGCTATAAATGGGGAGAAAGAATAAAAGCAATGGAAAATTATAGAGAGCATGGGTGGGTGGGTGGGGGAGTGTTCATATGTGTTAGAAGAGAGGGGGAGTGGGAAAAGAGAGAGAGAGAACAAAGACAGAGACAGAGACAGAGACAAGACACAGAGAGATAGAGAGACAGAGAGACAGAGACAGAGAGAATAACCGTTGAGTATTATGTGATGATGATGATGACGATGGACTTGCCCGTCGATACCTAACAGATGAGCTGAGGTCTGCTCCTCATCATCATGTGAGATACTGGACCTGCCCTTCAGGCACATTTTGGTGTTGTTGTTTTTTTATTTCCACAGGCACAGCATGGAAAGGAATCCTGCAGCCTAAGGCTCTGCTTTTGTCCGTTCCTCTTTTGTTGAGTAGCAGCTGTTCTGCGCTGTTGAATGAACCGTCGGTAGGTAGTAGGCTGGATCTCCAGCAGTACAGCAGGCTATAATGTAACTTTGGTTGTTAAAATCGAAAATGGTCCACGAGCCTTTCTGTTTCTGGTCCATTTTCCTGGAACAAACTTCCTCTCTCAGTCCGTCAGCAACCTACTTTTGTCTCCTTCAAGTCCGTTCTCAAAACTCACCTTTTCTCCTCTGCATAAAATCCTGACCTCACTCAATCCCCTCTGCAGCCTGTCTCCACTCGGAGGGGAATCACATTGTAATATATAATTGTATATAATATGCTCTCTATAATTTTCCATTGCTTTTATTCTTTCTCCCCATTTATAGCCGTGTGCGTGTGCGTGTGCGTGTGCGTGTGCGTGTGCGTGTGCGTGTGCGTTGTGTGTGTGTGTGTGTGTGTGTGCGTGCGTGCGTGCGGGTGCGTGTGTGTGCGTGCGTGCGTGTGTGTCTGTTTTAGTGCTTAGATTTGATTTTATCAAGATTTTGCGCTATATAAAATATTGTATATTATTATTGTATTAAAATGTTGATATAATTTTATGCACCATCTACGTAGTACAGTAGGCAATAATGTAAAATTGGTTGTTAAAATCGAAAAAGTTGATATAATTTTATGCACCATCTACGTAGTACAGCAGGCTATAATGTAAAATTGGTTGTTAAAATCGGAAAATTGAGATAATTCTATTTACCATCTACATGGGTCTCTCAGCTGTACAGTAGGCTATGATGTAACTTTGGTTGATAAAATCGGAACAATTGAGATAATTTTGTGCACCATCTACATGACTAGTTACTTTAGTATCCAGGTTACAGTACACGCATTACATCTTGAGAACCGAGGTATTTAAAAAATTAAAACTAGAGAATATCAGCATGGCTTGACTGTCCTGTTTTGTCCTCACAGAAACCAGGTCCTGTCCCTCAACAAGTCGTTATTAGAGCCGGCGACGGATGTCAGTGTCAAGCAAAAAGAAAATAGAAAAAGAAAAAAAAAAAAAAAACATATAAAAAGTATTTGGAGAGTGTGAGAAAACAAGACTGAAGATTGCTCATGCTGTTGTGT
Source organism: Monoplex corrugatus (assembly GCA_030674185.1). Lineage (NCBI taxonomy): Eukaryota > Metazoa > Mollusca > Gastropoda > Littorinimorpha > Ranellidae > Monoplex > Monoplex corrugatus. Next base: position 2,361 of record JAPXFY010002491.1, read on the forward strand.
TGGGTCCACCGATAAACAGGAGGATTAAAAGAAAAGAAAAATGAGGATATTAAAATGAGAAGGAAGAAGGGGAAGAATGGGTCTTCAGTGAGAATTTCTCTTCTTCATAGAGGCGTCATTGGTGTGGAGTCAGACCACTAGGCTCCCGCTCTGATGACTACATGCGTTTTCATGGACATGAATTTCTCCTGGGTAGAACTTTTCTGCAAGCCATGTTCCACCTTTCAAGCGATGATGTTTTGGTAAGACGTCAGGACCTGGCCAGCTCATGGGTTTATGTGCAGGCTTAAGGCTTGTGCCGTGATCATTCTGGATCTTCTCCATCACATGGCACCTGTGACGTTAGTACATGTGGAATTCATTCCGAGCGCGGAGACATCTTGAGAAATTAAAACTGAAACTGAAACTGAAACTTTGTGCAAGCAGGACCTCCAGTCTACACAGCTACGAATGGGTACTTAACCACGTCCAGGGTTGGGAAGGTAAAGCGCAAAGAAATAGAGTTGGACCAGTCGCTGTGGTGGAGTGGTTAGCGCAACTGGCTACCTACTGCAAAATTGTGGGTTCGAGTCCTCACCTGTCCTGTCAGAATCTTTGTGGGATTTTTCAGCCCAAACCCGGGTCCTTTCCGGAGTTGAATGTACTGTGGGCTCACTGGGCAGACTGGGACCACGGAGTCGATTCCCATCCATTTGACGATGCTTCATTGAGGATATGGCTAATCTTCTGACCAACATCGCACGTGTCATGGTTGACTCCAAGCATGGTTGACTTCAAGATACATTATGAGACTTCAAGATACATTATGAGACTTCAAGATACATTATGAGACTTCAAGATACATTATGAGACTTCAACATACATCATGAGACTTCAAGATACATTATGAGACTTCAACATACATTATGAGACTTCAACATACATTATGACAGTAAGCGTGGAGTACAGCTCCGTCAAAGAGCCTCAATTGTAGATGGAACTCCACAGCATCGTGATTATCATCCACATCGTCATCATCACAATAGCATCAAAGAGTATAGTACCAACGTACGTAGGTACCATACTCTTTGATAACATTGTAAAAATTATCCCAGACATTGTGACCATTACAGTGGCCCAGAGAACGAGACAGAAAAAGGTGAGTACAGATTAAAATACTTAAGCGCGATGATCCTTCAAGATTACAAAAAGAAAAGAAACGGGGTGGGACCTGCCCTCAAACGTGTGAGCCGAGAAGGGCGAAGTCTCTGCCACCTTACAACCCAACGACTCAACAAAACGAGCAAAAAGAGCAACTGGAGGATGAGGAGGAAAATGAAGAGGCAGAAGAGGAATGGGTATACAATGGAATTTCAAAATATTTTCGTCGTGGAGGCTTATTTCAAGATATGGACGTAAAACCTTAATATCTCAGAGTTTTGTTTTTATCTCTTCCAAAATTGTCTTAAATATTTTTAGTTCTCTTCTGTGAATGAACAGTGTATTTGAGGTCCCCCCTCCCTCCTTGCTTTTAAGATTTTTCAATCTCTCTCTCTCTCTCTCTCTCTCTCTTTCTCCCTCTCTCTCTTTTCTCTCTCTCTTTCTCTCTCTCTCTTCTCTCTCTCTCTTTCTCTCTCTCTTTCTCTCTCTCTCTTTCTCTCTCTCTTCTTCTCTTCTCTCTCTCTCTCTTTCTCTCTCTCTCTTTTTTCTCTCTCTTCTTTCTCTCTCTCTCTTTCCCCTCTCTCTCTTTTCTTTTTCTCTTTCTCTCTCTTTCTCTCTTTTTTTCTTTCTCTCTCTTTCTCTCTCTCTATGTCTCTCTTTCTCTCTCTTTCTCTCTCTCTCTCTCTCTCTCTGTGCCCTCCAGTTGTGTGTCGTTGTGTGCGTGCGTGCGTGCGTGGTGTGTGCATGTGTATGTGCGCGTGCGCGTGCGTGTGCATGTGTGTGTGCGCGTGCGTGGTGCGTGCGTGGCATGTGTGCGTGTGTGTGTGGTGTGTGTGTGTGTGTGTGTGTGGTTTGCACGCGCACGCGTGCGCGCGAAGAAAGAAAAAAATATGACTACGAATATAGTTTCATTTTCACTTTCTCAAATTAACGTTTCTACGCTTGAAATAAATTCAAAATGCACTGACGCCACCGATGCCATGTGATGGAGAAGATCCAAAATGGTCATGGCACAAGCCTAAAAACTTCACGTAAGCCTCACGAACTGAAAATGAAATCTACGAAATGCTTTAATCAATATAAGCCTAGGCCCCTTACTGAAAAGGCTGACATATTTCAAACAAAGTATAATAATATTTTATTCACATATGTAGCACAGCTAGAAAAACATGGCAACATTTTAACGTAGATTTAAAGGCGATGACGTAACGGTACCCAGTGTATGTAATGCTTCACAGACATACATGACAAGAACCAGAAAAACACGAAAATTCAATCAGAACGCTTATTTAATACAACCAGACAAGACAGGCGTAAATTTTCGGCCAACTGGCCTTTGTCAAGCGTGAATGTAAGATCACAAAAAACAAACAAACAAACAAACAAACACCAGACACAAAAATTAGGGGAAAAAGACTGAAACTTTCCTGTTGCTTCGTCTAGTGAGAGAAGAGGACTAAAATGACAAGATTGTGAGAAAGACAGTTGTCAAACTTCAAACTTCAAAATATTGTATTGTTCAAGGATGTCAGTATTACATCTTTTTGTACCTGTCTTACAATTAATCCTTATTGCTATACACCTATAAAGGGTTAGGGTCAGGTTATACAGCTGGTACTTTCTACTCTACACATACGAAGAGAAGAGAGATGGAGGGAAAAGAGAGAGAGAGACAGATAGAGAGACAGAGACAGACAGACAGATAGAAAGAAGAGACAGACAGACAGAGACACAGAGAGAGGAGACAGACAGACAGAGACACACAGAGAGAGGGGGGGGGGGGGGGGCAGAGAGAGACAGAGACACAGAGAGAGACAGAGGCAGAGAAACTGGAGAGAGAGTGGGGAGAAAGAGGGAGGTTGGAAGAGAGACAGACAGACAGAGACAGAGAGAGAGAGAGAGAGAAGAGACAAAGAGAGTGACAGAGAGAGAGAGACAGAGAGAGGCAGAGAGAGAGACAGAGACAGACACAGAGACAAAGAAAGACTGACACAGAGAAAGCATAGAGAGAGAGGGGAGAAAGAGGGAGGGAGGAAGACACACACACACACACACACACATAATAATAATAATATATTTTATTTATATAGCGCAAAATCTTGAGAAAATCAAATCTAAACGCTGAGCGTATACATGCATACATACCTACATACATATGAGCGTATACATACATACATACATGCCTACATACTTACATACATAAATCTAAGCTGAGCGTATACATGCATATATACATACATACATAAATCTAAGCGTATACATACATACATACATACATACATACATACGTACGCACATGCATACATAATAATTACAATATTTATATAGCGCAAATCTCGACAAAATCAAATCCAAGCGCCGAAAAGACACACACGCACACACGCACGCACGCACACACACACACACACACACACACACACACACACACACACACGCAGACACACACACACACACACACACACACACACACACACACACTGAAAGAGAGAGAGAGAGACACACAGAGAGAGACAGAGACAGAGAAAGAGAGACAAAACTCAAGCAGAAGGTATGCATTCATGTACACGGAGCTCACAATGTGGCATAATTATGATCTTCGGTAACGAAGAAGATCCCCTACAACTATGCGAAACACGGCAGTGGGACCCCCCCCCCCCCCCCCCCCCCCCCCCCCCATAATGAAACAGTTTATAGTGACATTGACCTTGCACAGCGGCAAAGTCACCGACTTGTCCCAAGGGCCGGAACTCCACCCACATCGTAGAAACCAGGCGGTTTGAACATTCAGAATACTCGAAATATTTTCAGCACAAGGTAAATCGCAAACTAGAGACAACGCGACGTGCATATTTTACATCTCTAAAACGTTGAATTAACACCTGCGGCTGAAGCACATTACCTATAAAACGGGCAATAAACCGTATAAAAAACACAGAGCAAGAAACGTGCATGAACCTTTAATAAACAGATAATGATATTACGCTTGAAAGAGCCAAGCTTAAAACCCACCTGAGGGAATAGAATTAGGAAAATGTTCACAATGTGCCGATAGTTTTGACGAAAAAAAACAAAAAAAACCGGATTCGTTGCACTAGGCACGATTCATTTACATCAGCCATACCTCTTGATTAAATATTTTCCTATTCTGTCGAACATATGTCTATAGTTTCTCTTATGCATTATTTAATACTGGTATCCTTTACATTCCAAACACCACTCCACGCTAGTTCGTCATAGTTATCATTTCCGCTCTGACATCATATTTACTCAAAAACACATTATGATGTAATTTTAGTCAGTTTAGTCCTTTTCTCACACTGGACACTGCAGCAGGGAAGTTTCAGTCTTATTCTCCTAATTTTTGTATCTGGTGTTTGTTTGTTTGTGATCTTACGCTTGACAAAGGCCAGTTGACCGAAAATTTGCGCCTGTCTTGTCTTGTTGTATTAAATACGCGTTCGTATTCTTCTTTCGTGGTTTTTTTCCTGGTTCCTGTTTGCTTGAACGCGGGCAGTCACACTTGTTTTGAGAAAAACAAAATTTCGCAACTGAAGAACAGCGTCCTGGTTGTGCCTACTAAAATGTTTAAGCTCAAAACCACATTTGATACACAGTTCATAGTTTGGAATTCAAACCAGATTCACGATGAACGAGAGAGAATGTTTGAAACCCATACAATATAACTATGATATTTCATCTTTTAGCGGCATGATTAGCATCTGTAATGAAGTAGATTAATTCGCGTATTGCTTTGTCTTGTTACACTTAAGTTCAGAGAGAGAGAGAGAGGAGAGAGAGAGAGAGAGAGAGAGAGAGACAGAGACAGAGAGAGACAGAGAGAGAGAGAGGACAGAGAGACAGAGTCGTGGCTTATCCCCAATGAATACAAACTTAAGCAGCAATAATTCTTCTTTGGGGGTTAACACACATGAACAGTTTCAAATCTCTCTCTCTCTCTCTCTCTCTCTCTCTCTCTCTCTCTCTCTCTTCTCTCTCTCTC
>JAPXFY010002491.1:10000-15000 GCA_030674185.1 Monoplex corrugatus
GTGTGTTGTGATCCAGCAACACTTTCTGGACGTTTTAAGTGGAATATTGCCCAATTTACATAATAAACACATCGCCACCAACATACAGACTTCCGGCACACATGTACCGTAAAAATCTTGACCATGCATTTACACAACATTTATGCTTCAGGGCATACGGAATTATTCAGGAGCTGTAATGTCCTGTCTTAATTACACTGTTAAATATCATGGAGTTCCCACAGAAGTGACCTGGCAGCAATGCCCAGTCTCCTCTGGTAGGTGGCTTAACGGCGGCTTGACATCGTTGACATGGGCTTCCTGGCATTGAGACTTTGACTGAGTGAATTTGAGGTTGGTGTTGTGTCGTGGAGCTGGAAAAAGCGGCGAGAGTTTAACGCCATTGAAGGAACGGAAAATATGATACAGCAAACAAACAAACAGAAAACCCACAACATTACAATATGCGTACAAAATACAGAAACATGCTTCTTATCTGGAAACGAAATATTCTGAGTTTGAGGAAAAATGGTTCACATGGTTCTCAAAACTAAGACTTATAAAATATTCAACAAATATTGAGCATAAAGCATGCATGATCATGTTGAATACCCGCTCGAAGGGTAATGTGAGGAAATTTAGAGTGTGATGCTCTCTCTTATTCTCCTGCTGTAACTTAAAATAGTTTAGTGTGAAAAACAGTAATAACTCCAGTTAGCAGCTCCTGCGTGCTAAAGCTTGACTCGGTAATATGTGAAGAACACTGTGTATGAGCCATGACAAAAGAAATGGATCTGTTTCATTATATAGATAGATAGAAAGATAGAAAAGAGAGAGAGAGAGATAGATAGATAGATAGACAGATAAATAGATGGGTAGATAGAAGGGTAGATAGATAGATAGATAGATAGACAGACAGATAGATAGATAGATATATAGATAGACAGATAGATAGATAGACAGACAGACATATAGGTAAATATAGACAGACAGATAGATAGAGAGAGAGATAGATAGAGAGATACACCGATACGTCGATACAAAGATATAGATGTGTATGTATGTATATATGTATGTATGTATGCATGTATGTATGTATGTATGTATGCATGTATGTATGTATGTACGAGTGTATGTATATATCACTTAAGTATACACACCTGATACATATCATTCATTCCATTTATGTAATTGTACATTAAACACTGAATCATTGTTGCATGTGTTGATCTTGTCATGTCTACATTTTCAAACAAAAGGACCTCCTAAGCAAGTGTGAGGGGAAAAAAGAAAGAAAGAAAGAAAAAAGAAGACAACCCACAACAACAACTACACGGAATTCCAGACGTATTAGTTTGATTATTTGGCGTACATGTCCATCTTAAAGGCCAATAACTCAGTTGTTACAGTGCTATGCTCATAACGCACGAGTTGTTAGTCCAGTCCTCGGGCACGTCATTGTTCTTTCTTTCTTTCTTTTCTTTCTTTCTTTCTTTCTTTCTTTCCTTCTTTCTTTCCTTCTTTCTTTCTTTCATTCTTTCTTTCCTTTCTTTCTTTCTTTCTTTCTTTCCTTCTTTCTCTTTCTTTTTTCTTTTCTTTCTTTCTTTCTGTCTTTCTTTCCTTCCTTCTTTCTTTTTTCTTTCTTTCTTTCTTTCCTTCCTTCTTTCTTTCTTTCTTTCTGTCTTTCTTTCCTTCCTTCTTTCTTTTTTCTTTCTTTCTTTCTTTCTTTCTTTCTTTCTTTCCTTCTTTCTTTCTGTCTTTTCTTTCTTTCTTTCTTTCTTTCTTGCTGTCTTTCTTTGTCTTTTCGCGGGCTGGTTGGTTCTGTTTTATCAGAGCTGTGGACTCAAGATCTGATATCGCCAGTTCAGTCCCAGCCCACAACATTAAAAAAGAAAAGGCCTGTTAGCTGCCTGTCCAAATGTTTCCATGATGCTAGATGAATACTGGCAGATTTGCACGGAGCGCATATTGAATTGTCCGAGTACAATGAATTCCTATTGAACAAAATGTGCGAATGCAATCAATTTCTCTTGAACATACTCCAAACTCCAGTCCGGCTGCACGAAGCTGAGGCTGGCTTGGGGAAAAGTTTGTGCAAGTAGCTTCAGTTTACCCAGCTGTGGATGGGTACCTAACCCTGTTCAGGATTGGGGAAGGTAAAGCGTCGAGGAAGAAGAACGAGACCCGCCTTTCGAAAAGTTAACCCCGAGTGCAGAGGTAACATAAGTGTAGTGGGGTGCTTGCCACCTCTTTTGTCCATACGATCCCAGGTTATTGCACTGTATTTTATCATCATCATCATCATCATCATCATCATCATCATCATCATCATCATCATCATCAATCAGCATCATCATCCATCATCATCATCCATCATCAGTCATCCATCATCATAATCCATCATCATCATCATCATCATAATCCATCCATCATCCATCATCATCATCCATCATCATCATCCATCATCATTCATCCATCATCAATCATCCATCATCCATCATCAATCATCCATCATCAATCATCAATCATCAATCATCATCATCCATCATCCATCATCAATCATCCATCATCAATCATCCATCATCCATCATCATCATCAATCATCCATCATCAATAATCCATCATCAATCATCCATCATCAATCATCAATCATCCATCATCAATCATCCATCATCCATCATCAATCATCCATCATCCATCATCAATCATCCATCATCAATCATCCATCATCAGTCATCCATCATCAGTCATCCATCATCAATCATCCATTATCAATCATCCATTATCAATCATCCATCATCAATCATCCATCATCAGTCATCCATCATCAATCATCCATTATCAATCATCCATTATCAATCATCAATCATCATCATCCATCATCCATCATCAATCATCCATCATCAATCATCCATCATCCATCATCATCATCAATCATCCATCATCAATAATCCATCATCAATCATCCATCATCAATCATCAATCATCCATCATCAATCATCCATCATCCATCATCAATCATCAATCATCCATCATCAATCATCCATCATCCATCATCCATCATCCATCATCAATCATCCATCATCAATCATCCATCATCAATCATCCATCATCCATCATCAATCATCCATCATCCATCATCAATCATCCATCATCAATCATCAATCATCCATCATCAATCATCCATCATCCATCATCAATCATCCATCATCCATCATCAATCATCAATCATCAATCATCCATCATCCATCATCAATCATCCATCATCCATCATCAATCATCAATCATCCATCATCAATCATCCATCATCAGTCATCCATCATCAATCATCCATCATCAATCATCCATCATCATCATCATCATCATTATCATTATTATTATTATTATTATTATTATTATCATCATCATTATTATCATTGTTATTATTATTATTATTATCGTTATCATCATTATTATTATAGAATAGAAAACGACATAAGCTCTTTCCAAAATATCAAAAGAGGAGTCAGGCAATGTTGTGTTCTGTCACCAGATCTGTTTTTACTTTACAGCGAAAACATCATGAGAAACCCAGAAAAATACCCTGGATTAAAGGTTGGAGCAAAAATTATAAACAACATGCGTTACGCAGATGACACCGTGCTAATTGCAGAAAATGAAAGGGGCCTACAAAATCTTAATATACTAGAAATAGAAAGCAAAAGTAAAGGGTTGGAGCTAACTGGCAAGAAGACTGAAGTCATGGTAATCAGTAAAAAACAAGAAATCCCCTCATGCAAAATAACAGCTAACCGCACAACCTTGAGACAGGATATTAAGTTTGAATATCTGGGAACGATCATCTCACCAGACTGCAGATGCACATCAGAAATAGCCAGCAGAATCGGCCAAGCCAAAATAGCATTCGAGAAGATGAAAGGCATTCTTACCAACAAATACCTATCAATTAACATCAGGAAGAGAGTTCTTGAATGTTATATACAACCGATAATGTTATACGGTTGTGAGGCGTAGACAGTCAACAAGCAAAGCCAGAATAAAATTGAGGCAGCCGAGATGTGGTTTCTAGGAAGAATATTGAGAGTTCCATGGACAGTAAAGAAAACAAACGAGACAGTCTTGATGGAGGCAGACACAAGAAGATCATTGATAAGGAAGATTAGGAAAAGACGGGCAACATTTACAGGCCATTTTATGAGGAAAAAGGAATAAGAGCACCTGGTCACAACAGGAAAGCTGGAGGGAAAGAGAGCACCAGGAAGACCCAGGGAGAAAATATTGGACGGACTTGCAGGGTGGCTGGGGACGGAGAGGGGAGAAGATGTGCTTGCGGCAGCAAGGGATAGATACATATGGAGGGCCATGATCGCCAACGCCGTGTGGCAGGGCACTTGATGATGATGATTATATCATACAACAGCGGATCAAGCGGTTTGGCCATCTCATCAAGAAACCAGTCACTCATCCAGCAGAGGAAAGGCATTACGGCGCTGAATCCATGGAATGGCGGAACACTCCACACCACAGAAAAGCGTTATGCAGGCTTGGACTCCGTGTACATGACCTACACATTGAAAGAGGCAGATAGGCAAACATTTCCAAGAGAAAATAGAAAATGTACAAGTGTGATTGACGATGAAGTTCATTTCCAGGATAACTTTATAAACCCTTTGACTCCCACACCCTATCCTCCAACTGCAAAAACTTAACCCTTTGACTCCTTCACCCTATCCACCAAATTTCTGCATAGAGCTGGTGGATAGGGTGAAGGAATCAAAGGGTTAAGGTTTTGCTCTGCCAGCATGTTGGCAATGCAGGATGCTGATGGATATGGTGCGGGAGTCAAAGGTTAAATACAAAACAATAAGATTGAAATTGATCATAAAGATTCAGGAAAAAAATATATATATGAATACCTTCAACAATCGACTGCTTTAAATCCAATATGCCAGACATCATTTGCAAATACGAATGTCTTTGACTGTCTGCATTTAACAACAAAAAATTGAAAGATTCTTGAT
>JAPXFY010002491.1:25000-27012 GCA_030674185.1 Monoplex corrugatus
ATACACAACGCCCCAAGCAACCTACTGATGAACAGAAAATCAGAATGGGGTCACACACGGATAGTGAGAAGTGTTCTCACAGCTGAATAGTTCTACAACAAGCCTCTGCCCACCAGTCTGACGAGGGTTCGCTGAACCGATCAGGCCTAACAAAAAGTAAGTGAAATTCCTTGATGGATAATATTCGTTTAGGCATGATATATGTGTAAATTATAATAAGATTGTGCCTATTATAATTTCACAAAACAATGGTCATAAAATTAAGTAACGCCTATATGGCTGAAACAAGAAAACTCTCAGCATGGAATACAAGGGTGATAAGGATGAAATTCGTCAGTGGAAAAAAGTGATAAAAAAAAAGAGAATCATAGAATTTTTAGCTTAAGTTTCACCTTCTGAAGATGGCGTCTCCGCACTGGGAATAAATTCAGTATGGACTGACTATACAGATACCAAGTGATAGATGATATCCAAAGTGGTCATGGCGTTATCCCACACCTGCACTTTAGTCCTACGTGCTGGCAAAGTTTGGGAAGATGGGAAGAGGGGGTGGAGAGGGAGGAAGGGAGGGAGAGAGAGAGAGAATGTGTGTATATCATGTCACACACACACACACACACACATACACACACACACACACACACACACACACACACACACACACACAGAGGCGGGAGAAAGAGAGAGAGAGAGAAAGAGAGAGAGCGAGAGAGAGAGAGAGAAAGAGAGAGAGCGAGAGAGAAAGAGAGAGAGCGAGAGAGAGAGAGAGAGAGAGAACAAATTAAATAACAGAAGTAGTAGAAACACAAACAAGGGAGGTAAACCGGAAAGGCAGGGCAGCTAGACACTTCATATGACAAAATATGTATCAATGTTTAAAGAAATATAATTCTTGGTACTTGTCTTCCGATTTCCCCTGTAGATAACGAACAACAATATTTTATTTTAAATATAAAAAAAGATTGACAGATATCTAGGCGGAGAAGGAACACGAGGGGAGACAAGGGGAAAAATAAATGAAGAGGACAAAGTTCGGAGAGTCCTTGGCCTTGACGTGAAGATCAAAACAAGTCGAGAAGATTAATGTCTCGATTGCTTATGCAAATATTTTAACTCCTTTTAGACAATGTATCACCACAAACAGGGAAACAAACAAACAAACAAACAAAACAAAAGCGAAACAAAAACAGCACAAAGAAAGCAAACCAGTAAACAAAGAAAATAACCGCGCAGAAGCGAAGCAAAGAAACAGCAAATCCACCTGGTGGTCGGTGGTTGCTCGGTGCAGTTTATCAGATTACTGTACATGTACTCAATACTTAGCGAAGAGGTGCTTGAGGCAACAAGGGATAGAAACAGATGGAAGGCCATGATCGCCAACGCCATGTGGCAAAGCACTTGATGATGATGATGAATACTTAGTGAACAGTCATCATCATCATCAGGTGCCTTGCCGCATGGCGTTGGCGATCATGGACTTCCATCTGTCTCTATCTCTCGTTGCCCCTAGCATCTCCCCCACCCTCTTCGTCCCCAGCCACTCTGCAAGTCCGTCCAGCATTTTCTCCCTGGGTCTACCCGGTGCTCTCTTTCCCTCCAGCTTTCCCGTTGTGACCAGGTGCTCCAAATCCCCCTTCCTCATAAAATGCCTATAAATGTTGCCTGTCTTTTCCTAATCTTCCTTATGAGTGATGTACTTGTGTCTGCCTCCATCAAGACTGTCTCGTTTGTTTTCTTTGCTGTCCATGCTGTAATGAATAGTATGTACCTAAATTACCCCACCCCCACCCCATGGGAATGTCAGAGGTTCTTTTAATGGAAACAATATTCCATCCTCTTGAAATTCTGCGCTAGAAATGTGCTGTTTTCTGTCACTCTGTTAGTTTCTGTCTTGCTGTGTTGCTTTCTGTCGTCTCTTCCTTTTTCATTTTCTGCCTTGCTGGTCCATTCACCTGTGTATTTTCCATAAAGACTTACATATTTTCTGTCCATGATGATCGATAACTGGGTAC
>JAPXFY010002492.1:2500-5000 GCA_030674185.1 Monoplex corrugatus
TGTCACATTCAGAAAAAGAAAAGTGCGTGAGATGTCTGTTTAAAGAATCGCAGATCATCTCACAGCCTTGGAGTCGGTAAGTAGTCAGCAACCAGAACTTCTATTTAGTTTCAAATTTAACATAAAAAAATTTTATTAAAGAAAAAAAAAAGAAATGCGAAGGGAGGGAAGGAGGGGAGAGAGGCGTTCGAAGGAAAAGAAAGCAGGAAAAAAAAAAAAAAAAGATTAAATTTGATAGGAATGAAACACGAAAGATAGAATAAAAATGGCAACGAAACAAAAAGACAGAAGAATGGAACAATTCAATTAAGTAAAAAAAAAAATAACAGGAAAAGAACAGAAGAAAGGAAGGACAGAAAATTGAGACAAACCATTACAAGTACAGAGAGAGAGACAGACAGACAGATAGACAGACAGAGACAGAGAATGTAGAACAAATAATTTCCCACAACAGATACAAGCAACAAAGACATCACATCTTTCTTCTTTATTTTTTTTTCCCTCTTTCTTTTTGTGTAATTCTTTTGTTTATCTCTTCCTTTCTTTCTTTCTGTTATCGTTAATTTTTTCTCTTTTCTCTTTTTCCCCCTTCCTTTCTTCCCCCCCCCCACCCCCCCCCCCCCCCCGGGAGGGAGAGAGGATGGACATGACAACAACGCAAAACGAAAGTTCCGAAGGATTACTAAGTCCTCCTACCTATTTTACCAGTTTCATTGCAAAAGACGGGATAAGAGGGAAGAACACAGCCAGCCGATTTCTCAACCTGCAAGGTGTAGGCCTACTCAATGTATCATCACTAGTTACCGGCCTCTGGGAGTGGACTGACAGATAAAACATGTTGATTTTATACCGTGAGGGCTTTTTTTTGAATGGGGAAAGGGGAACAACCGGAAAAGACTCATTCACCGATTAGAAGACGTGCGTGACGATTTTCGAACCGCGGCGAAGAATTACGTGCAAGTCTTTATCGAGTGTTCGGAGGTGGGGTGCGAGGGTTCGTATGAACACAACAACGATAAAAACAACAACAACAACAACAACAACAACAACAACAACGACAATAACTACTACTACTACTACAACAACTACTACTACAACAACAACTACTACTACTACTACTACTACTAACGATTACTACTACTACTATTACTACTACTACTACTACTACAACAGTTTCTTGTTCTTATTGTTGTTTAAACCTAGCCGACTGTGTAGAGCCATAACCGTTTCAAAACATACACAACACTTCAACAGGGGGTGGGGGTGGGCAAGAAAATTAAGTATTCATATGAATGAATTCGCGCATAATTATAGTCTGAGTAGGTACCCCTGGCGTTGACCACTCCGTCTAATTTATCACAAGATTTTTTTAAAAATGAATACAAATTTAAACATAACTAAGGACACCAAAACATACATAAAAACGGGGTCTAAATCACCTGCAGTTGCTTCCGCATATCTCATTCCCCTAGAGCCAAAAAAATGCACTTAATACGCTCGTACATGTACCTAATCATCACTCCTAAGAGAACGTACGTAAGACTTTATCGAACACATATACAGGTGAATGGACCAGCAAGGCAGAAAATGATAGGAAGAAATGACAGAAACCAAAGGAACAAGGCAGAAAAAAAAACCCAAAGAGAGTGACAGAAAAGAGTAAAATTACCAGCACAGAATTTCTAGAAAGCGCGAATACTGTTTATACTGAAACAGCTTCCAGCATCCAACAACATCAACAACAACTGTACGAAGAAAACGAACAACAACAACAACAACAGCAATGTGATAATAATAATAAAAGGTGACTTGCACATTGCCTCAGGACATCAAAACCCTAAACGCTTTCCCGTAATACGAGAGGCACAGGCAGACACACGTGAACAATGTACAACTCAACCTCTATCGCTATAATGAAAACAAGATGAACAATGTTCAGGAAGCAAAACGATGATGATAACACATATATCTGTTTTGTATGCCAACCGATAAAAAAAATAAATAAATAACACCCATCCTCTCTTTTACAACACATAACAAATACATACGTACGCACAGCACAGACAGACACAGACACGGACTCACATACAGACACACACACACATACAGACACACACACACACATACACACACACCACACATACAGACACACACACACAGACACACACATACACACACAAACAGACACATACACACATACAAACACACACACACATACAGACACACACACATACAGACACACACACAAACAGACACAAACAGACACACACACACAAACAGACACATACACACATAAACACACACACACACACACCCAAACAGACACACACACACATACAGACACACACATACACACACACACACACACACACACACACACACACACACACACACACACACACACACACACACTCGCTTATTTTAAACATACATAAATACAATAATGCCGACAAACAGACATAGACACACAAACTTACATACAGATACAAGCTCATGCACA
>JAPXFY010002493.1:0-2500 GCA_030674185.1 Monoplex corrugatus
TCTCTTTCTCTTTCTCTCTTTCTCTCTTTCTCTCTCTCTTTCTCTCTTCTTCTTTCTTTCTCTTTCTCTCTTTCTCTCTCTTCTCTTCTCTCTCTCTCTCTTTCTCTTCTCTCTTTCTCTCTTTCTCTCTTCTCTCTCTCTTTCTCTTCTCTCTTTCTCTCTCTTTCCTTTTCTCTCTCTCTTCTCTTTTCTCTCTTTCTCTCTCTCTTTCTCTCTTTCTCTTTCTCTTTCTCTCTTTCTCTCTCTCTTTCTCTCTTTCTCTTTCTCTCTCTCTTTCTCTCTTTCTCTTTCTCTCTCTCTCTCTCTTTCTCTCTTTCTCTTTCTCTCTCTCTCTTTCTCTCTTTCTCTTTCTCTCTCTTTCTCTGTCTCTCTCTCTGTCTCTGTCTGTCTGTCTGTCTCTCTCTGTGTGTCTCTCACTGTGTCTATGTCTCTCTCTCTCACCCTCTCTCTTTCTCTCTCTCACCCCTCTCTCTTCCCCCCCCCCCGCTATCTCTCTCTCTCTCTCTCTTTCCCTCCTTCTCGCTCTCGTCCTCTCTCTGTCTCTCTGAAATACACACTCTTTCTCAAAAGATAAACTCTGGCATATTTGACCCGTCCCCTCTGTCTGAAGCGTGCAAACACACACACACACACACACACACACACACACACACACACACACACACACCACACACACACACACACACACACACACACACACACACACACACACAGAGAAGCCTGCTTACGCGCACACAAAGAGAGCGAGAGGAGGATGATGAAGAGAGAGAGCAGAGAGAGAGAGAGAGAGAGAGGGAGGGAGGGAGGAATCGAGGGAGAGAGACAAACAGAGAGAGAGAGAGAGACAGAGACAGAGAGTGAGAGAGAGAGAGAGAGAGTGAGAGTGAGAAAGAGTGAGAGAATGAGAGAGAGAGTGAGTGAGAGAGAGATCGAGAAAGAGAAAGACACAGAGAGAGAGAGAGAGAGAGAGAGAGAAAAGAGAGAGAGAGCGAGAGAGAGAGGAAAAGAGAGAGAGAGAGAGAAAGATCGAGAAAGAGAAAGAGAGAGAGAGAGAGAGGGGGTGGGGAGAACAACTCTTGTCACACTCACTCAAAGATTTACACCCCTCCTTCTCTATTATCCTCCCCTCGCTCTCAGAATACAAATCAATTCAGCAATGGCACGTCCAGATGTCACGAAAGGTCACTCACACTCTTCTCCCCCTTTCCTTGTTAAAACATGACCCTCTGACCTTCCCCCACCCCCCACCCTCAGGCTGTACAATAAAATAAATCGTAATATTGCAATTTTCCTTTTTTTAACCTTCATTGCCAGCCACACCTTCTGAAGATCAACATGAGCGTGTGTGACGTGTGGAATGAATTGATGAAAATTAATCTCTAAAACACAAAGCAGTATTCAGCATAGAAAGATTTCCAGTTTCTGTGTGATAGATTCAGAGCTAACGCTTTTCGTATTTATTCTGTCAATTTAATATTGAAAAATGAATTCTGTTACACGTTTTATATTCATTCTGTCAACGTGAATGTCGAAGAATGAATTCCGTTTTTTTTTTTTTTTATTTGTGTGTGATGCATTACCAATGAAATGATTCATCGTCAATTATATCAGGTTGTTTTCTTTTCTTTTTCTTTCTTTCTTTCTTTCTCTCTTTCTCTCTTTCTTTCTCTCTTTCTTTCTTTCTTTCTTTCTTTCTTTCTTTCTTTCTCTCTTTCTTTCTCTCTTTCTTTCTTTCTTTCTCTCTTTCTTTCTTTTTGTTTTTCAATTTTTGAAAATCGTTTCGTTTACTTTTTTTAGTGTAATTTAATTTCTCAAGATGACGTCTCCGCGCGCTCGGAATGAATTCCGTATGTACTAACGTCACAGGTATCATGTGATGGAGGAGATGCAGAACGATCACGGTACAAGCCTTAAGCCTGCGCATAAACCCATGCGTTGGCCAGGTCCTGAGGTCCTATCTAGATAGTTCCACAACCCTGTGGTCGGAGGGGAATTAGGTGGCAGAGACCTTTGGTTTCTTGTAATGTCAATCACATTTGTTGTTGGCCTATAGCCCTAGTCTCCAAACTCAGTTGGACTCACTGCACATTACATGGAAAACTCAACTCATAGGCGAGCTGGGCACACTCCCAGTAATAGTGTTATTGCAGTCTGCAGGATTAAAGGTTGGAGGAAAAATGATAAACAGCATTCGTTACGCAGATGACACCGTGCTAATAGCAGAAAATGAAAGGGACCTACAAAATCTTGTGAATATAATAGAAGTAGAAAGCAAAATGGAGGCAGACACAAGAAGATTATTGATAAGAAAGATCAGGAAAAGACAGGCAACATGTATAGGCCATTTTATGAGGAAAGGGGAATTAAAGCACCCAGTTACAACAGGAAAGCTGGAGGGAAAAAGAGCTAGCACCAGTTAGACCCAGGGAGAAAATATCGGACGGACTTGCAGGGTAGCTGAGGACAGGGAAGGTGGAAGATGTGATTGCGGCGATAAGGG
>JAPXFY010002493.1:7500-15000 GCA_030674185.1 Monoplex corrugatus
TGAGACGTGGACAGTCAACAAACAAAGCCAGAACAAGATTGAAGCAGCCGGGATGTGGTTTCTAAGAAGAATGTTGAGAGTTCCATGGACAGCAAAGAAAACAAACGAGGCAATTTTGATTGAAGCAAACACAAGAAGATCATTGATAAGGAAGATTAGGAAAAGAGTCAACATTTGTAGGCCATTTTATGAGGAAAGGGGAACTGGAGCACCTGGTCACAACGGGAAAGCTGGAGGGAAAGAGAACACCAGGTAGACCCAGTGAGAAGATACTAGACGGACTTGCAGAGTGGCTGAAGACAGGGAAGGTGGAAGAGATGCTTGAAGCAACAAGAGATACGGACATATGGCAGTCCATGATCGCCAACGCCATTCAGCAAGGCACCTGATGAAGATAATGATGATATTTGATACAGGGGGGAGGGGCACGTAAGGTTTTGTATTGACAGTTTAACACGACACACTGTTTGAGAGCTTCATATTACTATTCAGAATCACAATGCACAATGTGCACCTTACTCTCAACCTGCATACCTGACCTGTGGTGTTCCACAAGGATCTGTCCTTGGCCCTGTTCTTTTCACTCTTTACACCTCCCCCTGTCCACCATCATCAACTCCCACTCAATAAAACACCACTTCTATGCTGATGACACCCAACTTCAAGACAGTGACTCACCTGATAATATACAGCGCCTGTTGACTCGCACCACTGAGTGTTACTCGGACATTAAGAATTGGATGACACACAATAAACTTCAGCTTAATGACGACAAGACAGAAGCTATCCTTATTGGCACCCGTCAGAAACTTTCTCAGCTGCCTCCTCTTTCTCTCCCATTATGTAACACATCAGTCCCAATTTCTTATTCAGCTAAAAACCTTGGTGTCTGCATTGACTCTAACCTCTCCATGAACAACTTTGTTTCTCAAACTGCCAGATCTTGCTACTATCATCTCCATCGTATAAGGCTGATCAGGAAGTATCTCTCTGTCGAAACAACTGCAAAACTCGTTCTCTCCTTCATAATGTCTCGCATTGGCTATTGCAATTCACTCCTGTCTGGTCTTCCTGCCTCCACCATTCACATCCTACAGCACATTCAAAACAATGCTGTACGCCTTGTACTCAAAAAGAAAAAAGCTGACCACATATCTCCTCTCCTGGCACAACTTCACTGGCTCCCTGTATCAAAGCGCATACAATACAAACTAGACACCATGTGCTACAAAAGCCTCAATAACGCAGCCCCCGATTACCTGTCAAGCCTATTTGAGATCTATGTTCCCTCACGTACCCTCCGCTCTGCCTCCGATCCTCTGACTTTTCGCTTTCCACGCACTAAGCTCAATACCTATGGTCCACGAGCCTTCTCTGTTTCTGGTCCACTCTCCTGGAACAAACTTCCTCTCTCAGTCCGTCAGCAACCTACTTTTGTCTCCTTCAAGTCCGCTCTCAAAACCCACCTTTTCTCCTCTGCATAAAATCCTAACCTCACTCAACCCCCCTCCCCCCTCTGCAGCCTGTCTCCGCTCGGAGGGGAATCACATTATATAATTGTATATGCTATGCTCTCTATAATTTTCCATTGCTTTTATTCTTGCTTTTATTGCTTTTATTCTTTCTCCCCATTTATAGCCATGCGCGCGCGTGTGTGTGTTGTGTGTGTGTGTGTGTGTGTGTGTGTGCGTGTGTGTGCGTGCGTGCGTGCGTGCGTGTGTGTCTGCTTCAGCGCTTAGATTTGATTTTATCAAGATTTTGCGCTATATAAATATTGTAATTATTATTATTATTATGTGTACAATCTTGTGTGAATAAAGTATCAAGTGAAATACTGTTGAATAATTCCTTGATTATGAAAAAAAATCTTTGAAAGGCTGGAACAGATGGGCGAGGAAAACAAGGAGAAAGAGACGTAGAAGGAGAAGTAGGATTAGGAATAGAAAGAGGGTGAAGAGAGAGGGAGAGAGAGAGGGGGAGAGAGAGAAAGAGGCAGACACATAGAAGAAAGAAGGAGAGAGAGAGAGAGAGAGAGGCAGACACAGAGAAGAAAGAGAGAGAGAGAGAGAGAGAGAGAGAGAGAGGGAAGGGCATAGAAACATAGAGAGAGACTGAGAGAGAGACAGAGAGAGTGAGAGAGCGACCGAGACTGAGACAGAGAGAGAGAGAGACAGAAAGAGAGAGAGAGAGAGAGAGAGAGAGAGAGAAGAGAGAGACAGACAGGCAGACAGAGGCAGAGACAGACACAGAGACATAGAGACAGAAAGATCTATCTATCTATCTATCTATCTATCTATCTATCTGTCTATCTACCTATCTATCTATCTATCTATCTATCTATATATCTATCTATCTATCTACCTATCTGTCTGTCTGCCTATCTATCTATCTATCTATCTATAATACATACATATATACATACATACATACATGCATACATTCATCCATCCATACATACACATAAATATACACACACATATATATATCATCATCATCATCATCAAGTGCCTTGCCACATGGCGTTGGCGATCATGGCCTTCCATGTGTTTCTATCCCTTGTTGCCTCGAGCTCTTCTTCCATCCTCTTTGTCTTTAGCCACTCTGCAAGTCTGTTCTGTCCAGTATTTTCTCCCTGGGTCTACCTGATGCTCTCTTTCCCTCCAGCTTTCCCGTTGTGACCAGGTGCTCCAATTCCCCTTTCCTCATAAAATGGCTTCAAAATGTTGCCTGTCTTTTCCTAATCTTCCTTATCAATGATCTTCTTGTGTCTGCCTCCATCAAGACTGTCTCGTTTGTTTTCTTTGCTGTCCATGGAACTCTCAACATTCTTCTTAGAAACCACATCTCGGCTGCCTCAATCTTGTTCTGGCTTTGCTTGTTGACTGTCCACGCCTCACAACCGTATAACATTATCGGTTCTATATAACATTCAAGAACTCTCTTCCTGATGTTAATTAATATGCACAAGGCAGGGGAGCTATTTACCCATAGCTGGGGGTCTGGTTCGTGGGCACAAGGACTTATCCACACGCACGTCTGGGACTTGTTCTCTTTCTCTCTGTCTCTGTCTCTCTCTCTGTCTCTCTGTCTCTGTCTCTGTCTCTCTCTCTGTCTCTGTCTCTCTGTCTCTCTCTCTCTCTCACTCTTGATCTCTCTGTCCTTCTCTCTCCCTCACTTTCTCTCTGTCTCTCTCTCTCTAATTCAAACACATATACTGTCTCTCTCTCGCTCTCTGTGTGTCAATGAAGCTCTCAAAATACAAAATCGATTCGGCCATGGTGTGTCAAAATGTCAAGAAAGTTCAATCACACTCTTTTGTGTTTCCTTTCATGATGGAAATGAGAACTTGCCAGAATCGTGTGGTAAAAAAACACACCAAATTCTTCCTTTTCATTCCCACAGTCTGAAGATCAGCACAGTTCTGTGAGATGTGTGGATTTGTTACTTGCTGCTCACTGTGCTACTGGCATGTTGGACAGCAATGGAGATACTCCACTCTTGTCTGTTCTGGGCTAGCCTCTGTATTCATATTCATATTCATCTTCAGATTCATATCTATATTCTTTTTTGTTTTTGTTTTGTTTTGGTTGGGATTTCGTATAACTTTAAGACTGCATTCTATTTGTATTAGTGGTCTTGGTATCACTTCTTGTTTTTGTTACATAGTTTCTTACACGATTTGGTGTTTGTTTGTTTGTCATTTTATGTCTACGCTTGATAAAGACCAGCTGGCCGAAAATTTTCGCCTGTCTTGTCT
This sequence comes from Monoplex corrugatus, assembly GCA_030674185.1. Taxonomy (NCBI): domain Eukaryota; kingdom Metazoa; phylum Mollusca; class Gastropoda; order Littorinimorpha; family Ranellidae; genus Monoplex; species Monoplex corrugatus. Next base: position 11,258 of record JAPXFY010002493.1, read on the forward strand.
GATTATATTAAAATTTAAAGACACATTCTGTTTCAATTTTCGTGTTTTTCTGGTTCCTGTTTACTTGAAAGCGGGCAGTTGTACTTCTTTTGGATTTCATTTCTTTTGCCACAGTGGATTTACCATATGAAACTCGGGCTGTTATCTTCTTTTTGAGAGTGTGTCGCCGCAGTGCAGCGCCACCCAAAATTTTTACCAAGACTTTAGAAAGGCAAGACAACTAATTGTGACCTCCCACCACGAAATCAGTCTTAACTAGCATTTTGTGCATTTTGAGATATACATATCACTGGAAAGTGTACATTCTGCTGATTATTTTGGTACTTGAATAAAGCTTGTACTCAAAGAAATGTAGAAGTTATGTATGTTTAACGTCATTAAGTTGTATGACGGCCATTTTGAGAAAACGGCCTCTAAAGTTTTTGTGTGCTCTCCTACACCTTTTGCTTAAATTTCTTTATTTGGTGGCTTTGACCCAGTTTGTTTCTAATTTTCGCTGTCATTATCTGAAAGGTGCACCAAAGAGATTTCCGTCAGTATATTACATGTGCGGGTACTGTGCAGGTTACGGTTCATAATAAGAGATAAAAACAGGTACGTTTGGTAGGAAATAACGTTCTTTCTGCTGCGATCAGTGCATTAAAATACCGATTTAAATTGATTAATAATATTTTTTCAAGAAAAACTTTTTGTGGGGGATAGATTATAGTCTACAGAAATCAATTTTGAGAAAAAGTCAAAACACCCCAGATAGACCCTCAGTCACCTTTTCAGCTCCTAGTGCTGTTCGACTGACTGCGAGTTAAGACTGATTTCGTGGTGGGAGGCCACAATTGGTCTTCAAAGGGAGGGAACTGGGAAATAGACCTCTCCCTCCAAAGTTTTATACCGGGGCAGCCAGGCAAAAGCTCTGCTCTTCACGATTTTCAACTGCCGTGTGATCTTTAGTTAGCGCAGGCCAGAACGCACACGGGTCCGATTCGCTTTTTGTCCCTTTTGGAAGGACTAGATATTCAGTTCGATTTTCCGGTCAAACGTGGGAGAAAAATCGAGGCCTCTACGGGAAACGAACCCTGGAACCTCAAGTTATTGGCTGGCGAACGTCTGAACTATTCTGTCACTCTTCTTCTTATGGTACACAAGGTGTACGTCTGAACTATTCTGTCACTCTTCTTCTTATGGTACACAAGGTGTACGTCTGAACTATTCTGTCATTCTTCTTCTTATGGTACCTCAGGTGTACATCTGAACTATTCTGTCATTCTTCTCCTTATGGTACTCCAGGTGTACGTCTGAACTATTCTGTCATTCTTCTCCTTATGGTACCTCAGGTGTACGTCTGAACTATTCTGTCACTCTTCTCCTTATGGTACTCCAGGTGTACGTCTGAACTATTCTGTCACTCTTCTGCTTATGGTACTCCAGGTGTACGTCTGAACTATTCTGTCACTCTTCTCCTTATGGTAGCCCAGGTGTACGTCTGAACTATTCTGTCACTCTTCTCCTTATGGTACTCCAGGTGTACGTCTGAACTATTCTGTCACTCTTCTCCTTATGGTACTCCAGGTGTACGTCTGAACTATTCTGTCACTCTTCTCCTTATGGTAGCACAGGTGTACGTCTGAACTATTCTGTCACTCTTCTCCTTATGGTAGCACAGGTGTACGTCTGAACTATTCTGCCACTCTTCTCCTTATGGTAGCACAGGTGTACGTCTGAACTATTCTGTCACTCTTCTCCTTATGGTAGCCCAGGTGTACGTCTGAACTATTCTGTCACTCTTCTCCTTATGGTACTCCAGGTGTACGTCTGAACTATTCTGTCATTCTTCTCCTTATGGTAGCAAAGGTGTACGTCTGAACTATTCTGTCACTCTTCTCCTTATGGTAGCACAGGTGTACGTCTGAACTATTCTGCCACTCTTCTCCTTATGGTACTCCAGGTGTACGTCTGAACTATTCTGTCACTCTTCTCCTTATGGTACTCCAGGTGTACGTCTGAACTATTCTGTCACTCTTCTCCTTATGGTACTCCAGGTGTACATCTGAACTATTCTGTCACTCTTCTGCTTATGGTACTCCAGGTGTACGTCTGAACTATTCTGTCACTCTTCTCCTTATGGTAGCACAGGTGTACGTCTGAACTATTTTGCCACTCTTCTCCTAATAATACCCCAGGTGTACGTCTGAACTATTCTGTCACTCTTCTCCTTATGGTACCACAGGTGTACGTCTGAACCATTCTGTCACTCTTCTCCTTATAATACCACAGGTGTACGTCTGAACCATTCTGTCACTCTTCTCCTTATAATACCACAGGTGTACGTCTGAACCATTCTGTCACTCTTCTCCTTATAATACCACAGGTGTACGTCTGAACCATTCTGTCACTCTTCTCCTTATGGTACTCCTGGTGTACATCTGAACTATTCTGTCACTCTTCTCCTTATGGTACTCCTGGTGTACATCTGAACTATTCTGTCACTCTTCTCCTTATGGTACTCCTGGTGTACATCTGAACTATTCTGTCACTCTTCTCCTTATGGTACTCCTGGTGTACATCTGAACCATTCTGTCACTCTTCTCCTTATGGTACTCCTGGTGTACATCTGAACTATTCTGTCACTCTTCTCCTTATGGTACTCCTGGTGTACATCTGAACTATTCTGTCACTCTTCTCCTTATGGTACTCCTGGTGTACATCTGAACCATTCTGTCACTCTTCTCCTTATGGTACTCCTGGTGTACATCTGAACTATTCTGTCACTCTTCTCCTTATGGTACTCCTGGTGTACATCTGAACTATTCTGTCACTCTTCTCCTTATGGTACTCCAGGTGTACATCTGAACTATTCTGTCACTCTTCTCCTTATGGTACTCCTGGTGTACATCTGAACTATTGTGTCACTCTTCTCCTTATGGTACTCCTGGTGTACATCTGAACTATTCTGCCACTTTTCTCCTAATAATACCTCTGGTGTACGTCTGAACTATTCTGCCACTCTTCTCCTTATGGTACCACAGGTGTACGTCTGAACTATTCTGTCACTCTTCTCCTTATAGTACCACAGGTGTACGTCTGAACTATTCTGCCACTCTTCTCCTTATGGTACCGCAGGTGTACGTCTGAACTATTCTGTCACTCTTTTCCTTATGGTACCGCAGGTATGTTTCAGGGCCCTGAATTCTCTTTCTACCGTTCGTCGCAAAGCGTTTCTGGTCTTCCTCTCTCGTGTCTTCCTTCTGGTGTCCAGTGAAGGCCAGTCCGTGTGATGTTATCCTGTTCTCTTCATAATGTCTCGCATTGACTATTGTAATTCACTCCTGTCTGGTCTTCCTGCCTCCACCATTCACATCCTACAGCTCATTCAAAACAATGCTGCACGCCTTGTACTCAAAAAGAAAAAAGCTGACCACATATCTCCTCTCCTGGCACAACTTCACTGGCTCCCTGTATCAAAGCGCATACAGTACAAAGTAGACACCATGTGCTGCAAAAGCCTCAATAACGCAGCCCCCGATTACCTGTCAAGCCTACTTGAGATCTATCTTCCCTCACGTACCCTCCGCTCTGCCTCCGATCCTCTGACTTTTCGCTTTCCACGCACTAAGCTCAATACCTATGGTCCACGAACCTTCTCTGTTTCTGGTCCACTCTCCTGGAACAAACTTCCTCTCTCAGTCCGTCAGCAACCTACTTTTGTCTCCTTCAAGTCCGCTCTCAAAACTCACCTTTTCTCCTCT
>JAPXFY010002494.1:0-2500 GCA_030674185.1 Monoplex corrugatus
CTCTCTCTTTTCTCTCTCTCTCTCCTATCTCTCTTCTCTCTCGCTTTCTCTCTCTCTCTCTCTCTCTCTCTCTCTCCCCCCTACACCAAAGAGAAGCTTTCCCGGCTGTCCAAAAACACCCCAAACCCTGCTCAGCATTGGCAAAACAAAGTTTTGTACACGCATTCGAAAAAAAGGGAAAACGCCCGAAAAAAAAAAAAAGAACAACGGGCATCAAGAACAAGATCATAAAACAACATTGATATCAAAACATTCAAGAGCGGCATCATGAAAAGGTTTTTAAAAGCATGATAAAAGAAACAGAAACTGAAACAGAAGTGATGTAGAATTACTTGAAGAGTTTTACATACATATATGCATATTGAAGTGTCTGGGAATATATTGAATCCCAATTTGAAATTACAGCTTGGCTTTTTTAAAGCTTTGACCAGGGGAGGAGTTTTAAAAGCCGAATTGGAACCTTTGATCCCGAAATCATAGGAGGGGTTTAAAAGCGGGAAAAAGGCAGAGGGGAGGGGCCCCCGGGCCCAGCACCCAGCTGCAGCAGAAGAAGAAGAAGAAAGAAGGGGAGGAGGAGGAGGGGGAAAGGAAAAAGGGAAAAAGAAAAAAAGAAGAAGAAGAAGAAGAAAAAGGGGAGGAGGAGGAGGAGGAAGAGAAGAAGAAAAAGAGAAAAGAAGAAAAGAAGAAGAGAAGAAGAAGAAAGAAAGAAAGAAAGAAAGAAAGAAAGAAAGAAGAAGAAGAAAAAAGAAGAAAGAAGAAGGAGAAGGAGGAAGAGAAAAAAGAAAAAAGAAAAGGAGAAGAGGAAGAGAAGAAAAAGAAAGAAGAAGGAAAAGGGAGGAAGAGAGAAGAAGAAGAAGAAGAGAAGATGCGAAGAAGAAGAAAGAATAGAAGAAGAAGAAGAAGAAGAAGAAGAAGAAGAAGAAGAAGAAGAAGAAGAAGAAAAGAAGAAAAGAAGAAGAAGAAAAGTAGAAAAAAAAGAAGAAAAAAGATAGAAGAATAAGAAGGAGGAGGAGGAAGAGAAGAGAAGAAAAAGAAGAAGAAGAAAAGAAGAAGAAGAAGAAGAAGAAGAAGAAGAAGAAGTGATACTGATGTATGCATCATGCTGTGCTTATGCAAATGCTGTGATGATGATCTGATGATGATAGCAAAAATGATGCTGATGATGATGATGACGACGATGATGACAACGACGACAATGACGATGATGAAGTACACGAAACAGACGGAAAAGAGGATGACGAAGATTGAGAAGAAGGAAAAGATAAAGACTATGATGACGGCGATGATGATGATGACAACGACGAGATGCAGCTTCTCCTGCTGATAATAGTGATAAACAAATTGAAATAGTCAAAGAGAAAAGGAAGAAACAAGAAGAAGAAGACCAAGCAGAGGAAGAATAAAAATGGAGGAGGAGGAGAAGAAGAAGAAGAAGAAGAACGGGGAAGAAGAAGAAGAAGAATGCGAAGAGAAGAAGAAGAAGAAGAAGAAAGAAGAAGAAGAAGAAGAAGAAGAAGAAGAAGAAGAAGAAGAAAAAGAAGAAGAAGAAGAAGAAGAAGAAGAAGAAGAAGAAGAAGAAGAAGAAGAAGAAGAAGAAAAGAAAGAAGAAGAAGAAGAAGAAGAAGAAGAAGAAGAAGAAGAAGAAGAAGAAGAAGAAGAAGAAAAGAAGAAGATGAAGAAGAAGAAGATGACGAAGAACAAAAAAGAAAGAAAAACGATGATGATGTGAAACAACAACATCAGAAAAACAAGACGGAAGAGATGGAAATAAAGAAGAGGAAAAGAAAAGGAAAGGAAGAAGAAACACGCGCGCGTGCATACGCACACAACACAACACAACACACACACACACACACAACACCACACACACACACACACACAACACACACACACACACACACACACACACACACACACACACACACACACACACACACACACACACTTTTTCTCTCTCTCTCTCTCTTTCTCTGTTTCATTCACTCACAGAGAGAGAGAGAGCAGAGGGAGAGAGAGAGAGGGAGAGAGAGGAGAGAGGAGAGAGAGAGAGATCAAAAAGAAGAAAAGGAGAAGATCAAAGTAGATGAAAAATACGAAAGGAAGGAAAAAAAGAAGAAGAAGAAAAAAATCTTTTATGTTCTCCTCTAAGCTTTCTTGAAAAAAAAAATTAAGAGGATGAAGGCCGTTCAGCATTTCTGAATTTAAGCGTAATATTTAATCAGTGCTAGAGGATACGCTGTTTGCGTATGTTTGGTTGGATCTCTTTGTCTGTCTGTGTCTGTGTCTGTCTCTCTCTCTCTCTCTGTCTCTCTCTCTCTCTCTCTCTCTCTATATATATATATATATATATATTTATATATATATATATATCTGTCTGTCTGTCTGTCTGTCTCTCTCTCTCTCTGTTTCTGTCTCTTTCTATCTCTGTTTCTCTCGGACCCTGTCTTTGTCTTTGTCTATTGTCTGTCTGTATGTACGTATGTATGTAAGTATGTATGTC
>JAPXFY010002494.1:12500-15000 GCA_030674185.1 Monoplex corrugatus
ACAAAAAACAAAAACACAAACGAACAAACACCAAAAACAAAAACACAAACGAACAAACACCAAATACAAAAACACAAACGAACAAACACCAAATACAAAAAACAAAAACACAAACGAACAAACACCAAAAACAAAAACACAAACGAACAAACACCAAATACAAAAACACAAACGAACAAACACCAAATACAAAAAACAAAAACACAAACGAACAAACACCAAAAACAAAAACACAAACGAACAAACACCAAATACAAAAACACAAACGAACAAACACCAAATACAAAAAACAAAAACACAAACGAACAAACACCAAAAACAAAAACACAAACGAACAAACACCAAAAACAAAAACAAACGAACAAACACCAAAAACAAAAACACAAACGAACAAACACCAAATACAAAAACACAAACGAATAAACACCAAATACAAAAACACAAACGAACAAACACCAAATACCAAAACACAAACGAACAAACACAAATACAAAAACACCAAATACGAAGTAGCAGGGAAGTTTCAGTCTTTATCTCCTAATTTTTGTATGTGGTGTTTGTTCGTTTGTGTGATCTTACGTCTACGCTTGACAAAGTCCAGTTGGTTGCAACTTTGCGTCTGTCTTGTCTGGTTGAATTTAATACTTATTCTGATTCTTTTTTTGTGTTTTTTTTTTTTTTCTGGTTCCCGTTTTTAAATTGTTACGATTCTCCCATCGATCCAAAGGATGCACACTGTCCTCATCACCTGGTGTAGGTCTTCTTGAGGGATAAATCTCGATCCAGGAGGCACATGTTCCTCCACAGGGGATGGATGGGAAGGGATCCTGCAGCCTTGGATTCTGCTTTTACCTATCACTCATCTGTTGAATAGTAGCTGTCCTGTGCTGTTGAAATGTGATGGTGACCAACGTGCACTGCTGTCATAAAGTTACTCTGTTGCAGGCAATGTCTTAACAGTTTGGTGATGTTGATGCCTGAGATAGATGAGACTGACCTTCAGAGTGTCTTTGTATCGCTTTGACTCTTTTCCCGCCATGGTCGCAATCAAGCGACTTCCCGTCCGACCGACATGGTCGCATTTGTGCGACTTGGAAGGGTCATGCTAAACGATAACTGTTCACGCAGGAGCAAAGCTTCTGTCAACTCCACTGGTGAATGCAGGCGACTGTGCTAATTTTAAACTTTACCCAGCGACCTAGTTTTTCAGCAGTAAGGCCGAAGTGTGGTTTGTTAACTGTCGGAATTTACGTCACGTTTTCCCCTGAAGCGTTTTCTCCAAAATGGCTGCAAATCGACACGCATTGTCTACCACTCCGAGTAGAATAAGCAGACAGCTGACTTTGTGTGTAGATTTTCCATTGCTTTTTCTCATTTATTATGATGTCTGGCGCACAACTCATGAAGTAAGGTCAGTAGTACAATTAATAAACCGTATGAAAAAAAAAAATTCTATATAATATTATCTGTGGAATAATCAATTAAGCACATAAACATAAGCAAGCATGCAGATATGAATACAACATCTGCCCTTTACACAGCAAAAAAAAGTAAGTAAAAATCGTTAATAGTCTTTGAGACATAAGCTTTTATAAATGCTTCCTGCGCTGCAAAATTGGCTGCCCAAAATATACTTGGCACTGAGGAGTGCCGTTTCTGGGGAAACTTGGCGGTGAAAGAGTTAATAATCTTTCGTGGTATCGGTGTCTTCGCTTCAAGCTCTCCATATAGGAGCAGTTCAACACAATAGGAGTATTAGAAGGAAACAGTGTGTGACTGCAAGCGGTAGCAAGCATGTAACCATGGTTATTATCTGTTCCTCTCTTAATATATTTCACGTCCATTCATATTCACATTCATTTCATTTGTCACGGTGGATTTACCATGTGAAACTCGGGCTGCTCTCCCCATTGAGACCGCGTCGCCGCAGTGCAGCGCCACCCATTTTTAAAACTGATTATCTATATACAACCTTTTGTGTCTAACCGTCCTTCAAGTTCTGAAAAAAGTGTAAAAATCTTGTCAAGCACAGAGTGTCTGCTCATCAAATGGTAGCTTGACACAGAGATCGACGTTCTGTTGTGGTTCATTTTTAAGCTTCTTTGACACTACATGTTCGTGATGCACAGGTTTCCATCGTTGGGTTGGATTTAACCCTTTGACTCCCGCACCCTGTTTACTAGCATCCTACATTATCGACCATGCTGGTAAAACAAAAACGTGATCCTTTGATTCTCTCACCCTCCGCCTATCCAGGAAGCCGGTGGATGGGGTTGGGGAATCAAAGGGTTAATTTTTGCTTCCTGGTGGATAGGATGAGGGAATCAAAGGGTTAGTTTTTGATTTGGTGGGTAGGTTGCGGGAGTCAAAGATATAAGTGTTTGAATCCTCCCTTGTTTGTTGTAATGCTTCCTCGGCTATTTTTGTTTCTTTTTTTTTTTTTCATATCATACGTGTAGACTGACAATCACTGGCTGTACGACGGGTACAGAGGGACCTA